>JAWNLC010000831.1:1125000-1137500 GCA_035041535.1 Drosophila cognata
GCAATGGCAACGGCGGCGGCGGCAACGGAGGAGGCAATGGTGGAGTTGCAACAACTGCAAATGCAGCCGGCACGATTGCCACTAGCAATGCTGGTGGCGCCAACATAACAGGTGAGTAAGCGTTCGACCAGTCCGTCATCTCCAACTCGAACTCGAACTCGAAGTCCATCTCCATCGCCACCGCCATCTCGATCTCGATCTATCTCTGTCATGCATTTAGTTGTTGTGCCCCCCTCTGCCGCCACCCAACTTACTGATGATGACCCAGCGCAAGATTCATTCAACTCACAGAACATCAAGAATACCAATAAGAATTCAAGAACTCAAGTCACCCATCCAGGAAATGAGCACGAAAGAAAAAAATCCCAGTTCCAGTTCCATTCCCATTCTCTTCAGATTCGCTTAGCCAACGACAACAATTAATTCAGTTTGATCGTTAACCAAATAAAGTTTTTCCCCGAATTCAATCATCCTTTCTTTCTCCTCCGCTCCCTACTTCCCTGCTGGAGTATCCTTCTGTGTTGGGTCGCATCGAGTGAGTGCCGTCCGAGCATCCTTTCCATTTTGTATATTATATATATCTATGTTGTCTCTTTTCGCTTATCTCTTATCTGTCTGTTATCTATTATCTAATATTCTTTAGAAACTCACGTTTTCTTTTTGGATAATACCTTTGCAGAATGCAATAAATTCGGTTTTCTATAATGTATCTGCAAATACCGAAAGAGTTCTTCAGAGTTCAGATATAAAAGTCGGTGTTACAAAGTCTGCAAGGGTATTGAATCTTCGGCGAGCCGAAGTTAGCTTTATTTTGATACCCCTTCAACCCATGGCTAAATTGTTTGTAATTAACAGGCAGAAGGCAGTATGTCCGATCATCAAATCTATCGATAAATTATCAATAATTTCATTTCATAAACATATCGATATCATCGATATCCGATAATGACTTGGGTTCAGGGTATCCCTAGTCGAGCTCTCTCGACTAGAGCATTTAGTTTATTAGTTTATCATTTAGTGCATGGCCCTTTTTGACGCTACTTATGTACATAGATACAACTTACATACATACACACATACATACATACATACATACATGCATACATGCATACATGCATACATACATGCATACATACATACATACATACAAACATAAATATATCAACTAAATAGAGAGTTCAAGTTGTACTTTATAGAGTTGCTATATAGCACTCGATTCTGGTGACTGCCCCTGTGCCTAATTCTGGTACATACATATACACGTACATAAGTACATGTGTACATGTTTACATATGTAAATGTGTACACATATATATACATGTCTGTATACCCTGTATGCATACCCTGTGCTCTAGCAATAAAATATGTTTTTCATTTGTTGCAATTATCGTTTGCCAGCATTTTTACGCAACATGCAAGCAATTCATGTGTAGTTCGTTCTTATTTTAAGTTGAATATTATTTGTACCATTTTGAGCTGAATTTAATTTGTTTGTTTTCTTTTTTTTCGTTTCTTTTCGTTTTATTTACAGATTCATAGGGGCAATAGTAACATACGCAAATATATATGTATATCTATATTTATAAATAATAATAAATATAAATAAATATATATATATATATATATACATATATCATATATATATATATGTATATATATATATTTATATATATATATATATAAATCAAGAAGCACACACCCACAGCCACACACACAAACAAACACACACACACACACACACACACACACACATGCATACACTGAGACGCGTATACAATAAACATATAAACAATGGGAAATATGCTACAGATGAAAAAGAAGCAAAAACAAAAAGCAGACGCAATCGGCAACACTAAATATAATTATAGACATTGATATATACACAATATAACGTTAATTGATTAATTGAAAGAAATTTGCAGTGAAAGATCATTAAAATAAAAAAACAAAAACAAAGCTACAAATAAAAAAAAAAACCAACAAAAGGAAAGTGCAAATAAAATAGCAAATACATGTATATGTAAAACTCATGCATAAAATACACATACACACACACACACACACACACACACACACACACACACACACACACACACACACACGCATCCACAAACACATGCAGAAAAAGAAGAGAAAATAACTGCAAATTATGAACTAAAAACCAACAACAACAAATGTAATGCAACATTTTTACATAGATAAAGTTAAAATTAATTTTAAGCGTAAAGTAAAATAACTAAAATAATAACTGTAATAGCAATGTCGTTGCTAATGCCAAACAATAATGGCTTGTTTTTATCATTATTATTATTATTATATTTTTTTTTCTATTAATAAATAAAGCAACTATAATAAACAATAGCTGGCAAAACTTAAAAACCGGCAGCTTTCAGCGTTCAAATATCGGCCCTCGTGGAATTGTCGCTCATTATATATATATATATATATATATATGTATATATATATATATATACATTCATACACACACACACACACACACACATATACATACATACATACATTTACAAACTTAACCGAGTCATTGCATGTTTAATTTGAATACAATTTTCATTTCATGTTTTTTTTTTTTTCGTAATCCTTTTTTTAAGTATGTTTAAATGGAAATGTGTAGTAAAAGAACAACACCAAAATCAACAGCAGCAGTAAAAACAATTATTCACATCATTTGGCTGCAGAATAATAATAATAATAATACTTTTGATTCATTTTGTTGATCCTTAATAATCAATAAGCAAACAAAACAAAATAAATGAAAAATAAATCTATAATAGAAAAAAGTGACAGCAATTTTATAAAATATTTAACATAAATGAAAATCAATCGCATAATGTTAATTTTACAATTAAAAGAGAAAAAAAGAAAAAAAAACAAAAAAACTGCAAGAAGGAAAAATCCGCTGTGCGATATATCTAAACCTAATTGATAATGATCTTTTTTTTTATTGCATTATACTATTATACGAAAATTATACATATACATATTAAATGAATAAATTATTTTTATTAAATAATTATTATTATTTTGTAATAAATAAAAGAGCAGAGTGCATTGAGTAAAAAAGGAAAAAAATACAAAAAATACAACAAAAAAAAATCACACTTAAAAACTATTTAAAACAAATATTCAATAATTAACTGTATGTATATTAAAATTAGTGAATTACTTAAAGCATAAAATAAAAAATGCAAAATTAAAAAAAAAAAAAAATACAAATACACAAAACAATATTAATAACAAATTTTTGATGTAAACACTTAATTTTTTTTTTTTATCATATACTATATATATTTGGATGTGAACATTTTAAAAAATTAGAGAACTTTAGCTGTTTGATGCCTTATACATATACATATACAGATATATGTAGGTGTGTATATGTATGCATCTAGTATATAGATTCACATTGGCGGATGCTTATTGTATACATACATATAAATATATACACATATATATATATATATATATATATATACTGTACTCTCATCGCTGGTTTAGTTGCAATATGTAGATAACAAATACATAAAATACAAAACAACATACAAATATATGTATGTATACTCAAATGTATGTTTATCAGACCAATGTTAACATATGAGTTCAGATAACGGATTAGAAGTACGTTAATAATGATCAGACAGAAGCAGGAACAACAATCTGCTGTTAAACAGAAAACGGATTCCGAGATCGATACCGTACCGATAGCGTTAACCAGATCAGTAGCTAATTTCTTAGAGCGATTTCTTTTTTTTTATATATAAACATATTGCAAACATCAATTAACAAATACAAATGCGTAAAAATGTAAAAACAACCCGTATACATATTTATTTAATTAGTTGATTATAAACGACTTTAAACTAATTAATATGCTAATTACATACGTATATGTAAAACAATTAAAACTGAACACATACACATAACACACACAAAGTGAAATAAACTTTTTTTCCTAATAATTTAGGCACACACTCACACACACACACACACACACACACATTAACACAGTCAGGCAGGCAAATTGGTTAAACTGCAACAAGAGAATGCAGAGAATAATTACATTAATTGAACTCCAGTTACAACAACAACAGCAACAGCAACAAAAAACATACAGAGATATGTATACATATTATAAATGTAATGCTAAAATAATCATGCTATTAACACATAGACAAAAGAAAAAACAAAATGAGTTGTTGATAAAGATAAAGATAAACATAAATGATGAATGATGAACATGAAACACATATACACACTGAGCAAAATTACAAAAATGCTGAAAAACAAAAATAAAAAACAATAAAAATAAAAAAAAAAAAACAAGCAAAGAAAAAACATTTAAACGAATTTCCTTTTTTTGTTTGCTTTATTTCATTCGTACATTTTGTGTTCTTGTTGCTAGTGGGTGCAAAGAGTGTGGGTGGGCGGGTAGCAGCAGCGGCATCCTATCGTTTGCCGTTATCTTTTCCACTATTGTTGTTGTGTACTACTGAATGTATGTGTGTGGACCATGCCCATTTTGCATGCTTGTGAACATGTGCTCTTCACTCTTCAATCTCTCTTTCCTTCACTATCTTAATACATACATACATATGTACATGTATCCTGTTTAATTTTTTACTCTGCAAATTTGTAACTGTTAACAGCAGCAGCAAGAACAGCAGCAGCAACAACAACGAAAATTCACATAAAAATCAATTTTTGTCTATTTTCTCCCTTTCTTGCATTCTAACCTAATCTTTACAGGCTCGCAGTCGAACAGCGCCTTAAACAACAGCGCAAGCGGCAATGGTGACGGTGAGGCCAGCGCCGCTGGTGAAGAAGCCGGTGGCAGTAGCAACGGCAGCGGCAATGGAACAGGCAAAGACAACGGCGCAGCAGCAGAGACCGAGACGGTGGCGGCAGCGTCGGCCAACGCATCGGGTTAGCACAGCGCAGGCTGTGCGTCGTTAATGTAAATGTTGTTTACAGCGTACTGTTATTAACATTTTTTTCGCTCGCCTCTTATTCAATCGGGGCTTAAGTAAATTAAACAGCATCCAATTTACAAATTCACACACATACGTACACACATGCAGAGCCAGCCACCAGCCAAAAATCAAATCAAAGAATCCGCTCCAGTCGAATACAAAAAATTGTAGAAAACGAAAGAGAAGATATCAAAATACAACAGCCCAAATTCACCACAATAAATACAAGAGATTAAGTGAAGTGCATTCTTGTTAAAAACAGCTGGCACATACACACGCACATGACATGTTCATATGTATGTAGTTGTGCTTCTTCGAAAGTTTTCCCCATGTTGAGAGCTTTTTCTGCTCTCAAATCATAGACGACATGTACGAGGGACTGTGTGTGTGTGCATAACTTCCATGTATGTATGTGTGTGGAAGCTTGTATATTGGGCACATATTTAGTATAATATTAAACAAACTAAAAAAAAAAAAACAAAAAAGAAAACCCCAAAAACAATGGAAACACAAAGCAAAGCAAATGCCTAAATTATGCATTAATAATTAATATGTATTATTAAACAAAATCTATATAGTATATATATACATACATACAAAATAACAGACACACACATAAATAAAATGTTACAAAACAAAAGAATAACAAAAATATAAGGAAACAACAACTAAATTGCATTATAGTAAATGAAAACAATTTGCGAACGTAATAAATCATAAGCAAACAACAACAAAAACAAAATGCAAAAAAAAAAACTTAGTGAAATAAATCAAAATTTTTTGTCCCATTTAAAGTACATATACAATATTATTATATAGATGACGACAACAACAAGAACAATAAAAAATAAAATGTTATATTGTTAATGTTGTTGCAGTTAATAATTAAAAATCAAAGTAACAAAAACAACAACTTAAATCGTTATAGCAATGTGTGCAAAACGTTAAAAGTTAAAAATTTGACGTGCTCATCACATAATTCCATATGCCAAAAATATGTGTATACATATATGTACATATATATTGGCATTCTTACATACATATATAGAAATCGATCTCCATACCGAAAACCACGTCGCAAATCGCAAATGTAAAACTATTTAGAATTCATTCCCCCCTCCTATAAAAAAAAAACCAAAAACAAAAAAAAAAAAAACCGAAAACTACCGCATCCTAGTAGACCATAAGCCCTTATATAACTATTTAGTACCGTTATTCAGTCCAAAGTTAGCATATTAATAATATATAATACAACTTGATTGAAACAAAAAACAAATATTATGAACAAATTGAACACAAATATTACAGAAAATTCATAACAAACGCTTTTAGCGCGCGACGCCATTTATTAAAATAATATTAAATTTACAAAAGACAAAAATAATTAAACACAAATAAGGAGAATACAAACAAAGGAATCTCAATGGAAACAATCGATGATTATTATGCATAAATTGTAAAATTAATCAAACGTTTAGCTGCAATTGAAAATAACAAATAATTTTTAAATTAATCACACGACGACACACAACTAAAATAATAATAAAAAAAAAAAAAAATCCAAGGACTATTTTAAAAAATATATTCCAGAAAATATATTCGTTCAGCTCAAGAATTTGTGGCTGCCTGCTGGCTGGCAAGCCCTGCACTCTTGCATCATTTCAACTATTATCTGTGTGTATGTGTGTCTCCTGCCACAAGATCAAAGCAATTGCATCTAACCAACACTAGCATACAAAATCTCTGAGCCTCTCCCCACTACCTACTACTATATAGTCTATATAGTCTATATAGTCCGTAGTGTGACGAATTCAGAAAGCAATTTTCAGCCCTTTCTTTGTTTTTATTGGTTCTTTGCTAGCTTTGCCAGCTGATGGGATAATTTAGAAAAATGTTTTCTCTTCGCTTAGGCATTAAAAATAATATTAATTAACTAATTGTATTGGTATATGTATGTATTCCTGAATTCCATCACTCTCTTTATGTTCTCAATTTAGTGTAAATGAAGAGCGAACTCGAAAACGGAAATTTGAAGTGTGTTTTTTCCGATTGTCTTAATCAATCAAGATACATATTTATTATAATTTCAGCAAAAACAAAATAAAACATTTTTTTTAAATCGAAAGCATTTTAATAAAGATTGTGTGACAAAAAAAAACACAAAAAACAAAATCTACTCACAAAATACACACACGCAAAACGTAGAAGAAAAAATACACTCACTTTAATTTGTAATTATATTCAAAACACACATTTTACAAAATCAAAAGATAAACCCTTGCCCAAAAAAAAAAAAACAAAAAAAAAACAAATAAATATAAAATAAAGAAGAACATTATGAAAAACTATAAAAAACATATATGAACAATTTCAGCGTTCCGCTTACCAAAATGAAAAATTACATTTAAACACAACAACCAAAACTAAATGCAAAATTAAAGCCCAACCACAAAATGACAACATGAAAAACACAAAAATAACATAAATTAAAAAATAAAAAACAATAAAAATTACAAAACAAAAATATTAAGAATATTGTTGTTTTTATTTGGCTCTACCCTCAGCTGAAAACAAGCAAATGTTCTTCATAATTAAGGTGTGAGTAACTTTCTAAACTTTCCATCAAACCTTTAACTTCCATTTCCAATTCAGATTACCATTTCCAAAATACACCCCGCAGATTGCATGGGCTGGCTCATCGGAGTATTGTAAAAGACGAAGAGCCAAAAAGACGATTCTTCCAAAACTGAAAACCGACAAAATGTGTTGGTGGCATTCAAGAGTTACATCTGATGAAATTCTTATGAAGTCGAAATACTCCTTTTCATGAATTCAATACATAACGGCATTTCACAAAAGATATATTTACAACAAATGGTAAAACATATTTAAATAAATGAATACAAAAAAATAAACGGTTTTTCCCTCGCTATTTTTATTAATATTTGGAAGGAAAATTTGGTCGTCAGTTGACGGAGGTTTTCAGCTTTGACTTGTTGCCAGTCCACGCTTGGATAGGGGCCTTGGACTACTCCTGTGGCACGTTGTCTAGCAGTGGAGCAGCAGGGGAGGCTACGAAGTCCCCTTGAGGGACTCGACTCTTCTCTTACTTACCAATTTACGCCGTCCAAATTAGGATTTTTACTTACCTATCGCGTGTATCGAGTGCAATTTTTTGAAAATCATTTAATAGGAAATTGATCAGACGTCGATGAATGTTCTTTGGAGAACTTAAAGTATGGATTTGGCCAATGCATATAATTTAATATATCCACCAGATTCTTAGTGATTCAAGAACTATTTATTTGGGATTTTGAAGCCACAGATCAAATCGTAAAGTAGAAGCGAATTTAGAACTAATATATATACACATATATGAATTTAACGGATTTAACGGATGATTTGCCACAACACCTATGCCCAGCTGATATTGTTGTTGTTGTTGGTCTTGTTCGGTGGCTCATGGCTTGCGTCGCTTGTGGCTTGGATTGTGGATTTGATCGGCGGATGTGGGTGCCTCTGCTGCTGTCCTGTGGCGTCGCCTGGGTGTTAGCCTGCTAGCCGTAGCTGGCTTCAGAGTTACCGGGACTCCCGGTACGGTCACAATTGCGGGCAATGGCGGGGCCACAGATCCAGGTGGGTTTGTTGGGATAGGAACGGGGAGCAATACTGCTGGAGTTGCAACCGTTGTGGCCTTTATGCTGCTGGGTGTCGTCTCCTCGTAGCTGGGCAGTAGCGACTGCTCCGTCTTGATATGGGCACCCGGAGCAATCATGAGTAAATCATTGCCCCGCTGTTGATGTTGATGCTGCTGCTGGCTGTCCACCCTGTCCAAGCGTTCGCACTTGATGTGACGCAGTGCGTCAGCCACATGGCCATTGGCCATGCGATTGTCATTATTGTTGGGTTCGTCGGGTGTGGACGTGTGCCGCTCCAGCTGTTGCCACTCTAGTATGCCCGTGAGCAGCTTAATGTACTTGATGGCCGAGCGCAGAATTTCGTTCTTCGACAGCTTCTTGTCCGGCGGATGTGTTGGCACCAGCTTGCGCAGTTCGGCAAAGGCCCCGGACACATTCTGCTGGCGCCAACGTTCACGCGTATTTGTGAACACCTTGCGCACCCCACCAGTCCCCCCTCCGCTGAGACTATTGCCCATCGCCCCACTGCTGCCTCCCAGACCACTCAGGCCAGTGCCACTGCCAGCGTTTGAGCTGCTGCTGCTCCCATTGCCAATCCCAATTCCATTGGCATTGCCATTGCTCGGTGGAGCCAGTTGGCCGTTGGCAAAGAGATTATGACCACAACCACTGCGCGGCGAATTGGATAGCGACCGATTAGCTAATGAGTAAAATGATTTAGTGGAGAATCTGTTAGTTATGTTAATAATGATAGTAAAGATATTGATTTTAAGTCTCTTCATTCTTTTGTTCTGGCTGTGGAAGGCCTTGAACAATTCCTACATGAGAAGAACAATTCTTTTAACCGATGGTTCCTATTACAGCTATATGATATGGAGATATATGATATATGAGAAAAGTGATATAAATTTGTTTGCTTTTCAATCAAAATTTGGTGAGTATACAGAAAACAATTAAAATAAAAGCTTTTAGATTAATCCATTATCTTGGAATTGTGATCTGCTATCTATGAAAAGTATGGGCAACATTTTAAGGATGTCAGTTTTGAATGCTTACCATCCGCTTGGCTGCCATTGAGGACAATGTAGTCGCGCAAATCGTCCTCATCCTCCTCGGTGTCGTTCAGTGTCGAGAAATCTGATAGATCACCGTCGCCATCCGAGATGGACTCCGTCTTGGGTTGCACATATGGTGTTGCATGACGCAACAGTGCCGGAGGTTGTCGGGCGCCAACATTGTTAGTGTTGTTGTTGTTGTTGTTGTTCTCCTCACGCCTGCCGCCATTGCCTGAGGATGAGGAGCTTGAGTGGCTGGCTGAGCTGCGGTCATCAGCATTATCCGCACCATTAGAACTGCTTGGTAGCCAGGCCATTCCTTGCAACGCGTCCGCACTCCACAAGGTGCTACTGCCAAATGATGAGCAGCAGCAGAAAGTTCGCCACTGCATTGCAAAATCCACCCTGTGTTAGCAGTTGGCAATTAATGGGCGGAGCTAGCGAGCAACCCTTAGCCAGGCTAAATTACACACACGCCTGGGCGATTGGGAGTGGGAATGGGCTTGGGCTTGGGAATATGTGTAGCTAAGGCAGAGACAAATTGAATATGGGCCGGGGACCCATTTGTTTGCTTCGAGAGTTGGAGCTCTGTGTGCTGGGCCCGGCCGGCTTTTGCTTTTGCTTTTTGGCCTGCTTCTTCGCGATAGTCATGGCCCTGACAGGGGTTAGGGACGGTGGCTGCGGTGCGCAAGCTGTAAGCGTTAGCTGCGTGTCGGTCGATGGATTCACGAAGTACATTTTGTCGGTGCGCTCGTGCCCTAGGAAACTCATGCGATCATCCGCATTATATTTGCCATCGAAAACATCGTTCGGCTGGTACATGTATATGGTGGGTGACATACATGCATCCAGATATTCCACCTGCAGCTCTATCGGGAAATCGGTGCTCAGCACCTCGGTTATCTCGAACGGTGAGTCATCGGCCACATGCAGACGCAAAGGAAGACGAGGCGACATCCGGAACGTCACCCGCTTTACATAGTCACCCATGTCGATATCGTCCAGCGCTTTAATATACACACACCATGTCGGCTCGAACGGATGGTAGTCGTCATACTCCTCCGGTTTGCGGCCGATGACTAGCTTCTTGGAAATGACGACGCCATCTCCAAGGCCGCTGTTACGGTCCCTTTCATCGTTGTTCAACAGCCCGATGGCTGATCTGTGGCTGTAAGTGACCCGCTGGCATCCATCCACGGGATAAGAGTTGAGTCGCAAAAAGCTCATCTCGCCAATATTGAGGTTCTGGTTGAATGCAATTCAAGAAGACTTTTTATTAACTTTTATACAAATTTTGAAATCAAGATTTACATATAAAAAAAAACTTTCTCAATCTTCTTCGCTTCTGACAAATCCTAACTTATAAAAAATAAACTAAAAAGAATGAGGTAAGCAATGCAAGGCCAACTGCGTCTAGCATTTCCTGTTGTTCAACTTTTCAAAATTTCTTTTTTTGCAGAATCTAGGATAATAATACAAATTATAATAATGTAAAAATAATTTGTACATACCCCACTTTTGTTAATTACAGATCTTATCGAACTGTTTCCACAACGACTCCGTTTCACCTACTCTTCGGATTACGGTGCTGAAAAAAAGTTGTGCGTCGGGCGTGAAAATTTCAACGCTTCGACCTTTTCCAATCGCAAGCTGCGATTTGCATATACTCGAATATTTTTACGCCTCGGCGTTTAACTGTCACCTACACAACCCTGGCCCCCTTTTCGTTACCCTTCTCCTTGTCCGGCTGCAACCCCCGGATGAGAAACAGATAGAGGAGAGAGCGAGAGCGAGAGAGAGATTGTGAGAGGGCCAATGGGACAACTTTCTGACGCAGACGCAGACTCAGAAATGGGCGGTGCCAGTGAACAACCCTCAACCCTAACCCAAACAGACCGAAATTGAAGCCAGACCACAAGGCGACAAGTCCTGTCTACGTTTGTCTATTGTACTTTTTATTTGTTCAATATTGTGATAAGACTTGAACCTCAGTGATGTAGATTTTAAATCGAAACTCTTCAACGAGATGAACAGACGTTGCGCACTTGTCGGTTTGGGAGTCGATATTTCCTACCTACTTCATATTAACTTATCCAGTATTGACATATGGATAAAGTTATCTATCTACATATTCCTCTACAAAGTATCTTGGAGATAAATCGGATAAATCATTCACTAAAAAGGTGAGACTGTGAAAAATTTCAATTGATAGATGTACATACCTGGACAGTAAAATAGGATTTGTTTTAAAATAAAAGAAATGCATATACATATATATACATACTCCCAGATAACCATAAACTAATAATGCTTCAGCTTTGCTGTTAATTGTCGTTTTGTTTATTCTGCTTCAATTCTTCTCGAAGCGCATATTCTCGCCGTCTAAAAGCAACTAAGAAAAGGCGACACTCGACGTGTAGGTAGACGCAAGTAAACGGATAAATTCTGGAATTGTCCCGTTAGGCTTTAGTGCATACAAAATATGCCATCTCCCTTTCTCATCGGTAAATTAATGAGACTTTTGCCTATGTCCAAATATGGTTATGTTTAGCATAAGACAATGTTGAATTTCTCTCATGCATATTTGTGGACATGTTCAACACCTATGAACCAATGCGAAGCTTTTCCCCATCTTTGAATCGGCTGTTTTAACCAATGGAACTTAACTGGATATTCTACTAGCTAACTTAATTACTCACTTACTGCCCATAATTGAGGCGATTTTTTGTTGAAATCTTGATAAAACCACAAATGTTTAAAATACGACGATAATAATAACTTATAAATATAAGTTAAAAGATGTAAATGCAAACTTACAA
>JAWNLC010000831.1:1140000-1317500 GCA_035041535.1 Drosophila cognata
TTATTGTGGCTGGGTCACGTGTATGGGGAAGTGTGGCTGCTGTTTGTTGAATTTTGTGTCTTATCGGTAGAGGACACACGTGCCACACACACCCTTGCAACTTAACACGCACACAACTGCAGTCGAATGATAACAAAATTAGCCACCAAACTGCTGCTAATTTGATTTTGATTTTGATGCTGACTGTTGACTCCTTGTTGCGACTTTGATTTGATTGCCGCAAATCCGCTTAGCGGATGCCATTTAACTGGTGTTGCTGTTGTGGCACGCGACGGGGCGTCTGTGAGCGGGATTAAGTACGGGCTCTCATGCCCACCAAGCGGCCAAGTGACTGGCCTAATCCCACACTGTTGACAATGTTGAGTAGATTGAAATTGATTTTGGATTATGCAACGTGCAGTTGTTTAAACTACTTATGCATAATATGTATGTATATACATAGCTGACCATGAATCTAAAATGAGATTTTCGATCACAGAACGCTGAGTTGGGAACCAACACCCGCACTCCGACTTGCATTTTATACAATTTTAAGGGGTAAAAAGGATATAATAGCTTTGTGCAAATGTATGTAACAGGCAGAAGGGAGCATCTCCGATCTCATATTATTGATCGGGATCAACAGCCGAGTCGGTGTAGCCATGTCCGTCCGTCCGTCTATATGAACAAGCGAATCTCAGAGACTATAAGAGATGGGAACTTCTCCTTTAAAATATAAGTTCTCGTATACATCGCTCAGATCAAGCTTATTTCATTTTATTGATAAGTACATCCGTTTCTTTAATATATTTTCCGATAGCAATAAAAACCATAATTTGAATTGCAGATGCTTCTAACACTAAGCACTCAAATCGTTAAATCGACAAAAAAAGTACATCAGGTTTTTTCTCAGAGCCTGGGCCCCAGCAGAGCCCAGGCTGCGACGATTCGAAAATTTTGCAGGGTTCGCGTGTCGAGCAGCGAACACAGGACAATATTTCACTTGACTTCGCTGCGAAAACATAGCGGATAAATGAATAATGCCGTAGTCGAGTGGAACGACTACGATATACCCTGAGCCCAGTTGTTAAATATATTCTAGTTTTATTGGCAAATTTCCCTTTAAAAAGTCTTGCACCCAAATGTGAGAATATCTTCAAGTGCACCACCACTTGAAATCCATGTTGGCCTGTAGCTGGTATAGGTACCAGATAGTAGAGATCCAGTGTTAAGCTTGATACCAAGGGCAACGTTATTTTTATTACAACGTGATTGTCTACGACGCTTTCATCATTTTGTATGCCATGAGCATGTTCTCTGGGGTGGCTGGAAGCATTTGGTTGATGTTTCCCACGATGGTGCTCTCTGTTTGCGTGATTTCGTCAATAACATGTTTTCCATAAATACTTCTTCTATGTGTCGGATTTGCATGCAGGTGTGTCAATGGTTTTGGAACACATTTGGCCAATCTTTGTAGTGCCTCTAGAAAATGTATCTTCGTCGGTCCAATAAGGTTTTAAGTCCAAGTAGGCCACTATCGCCCATTCAGATACTGCTAATTGCGTTGTTCCAATTTTTTAAAAAAAAAATATGACATGTTTTGATCTGAACTGAGTTATGTTTATCGATTGTGCCAAATGTAAGCGGCAATAGAAGCAACATAACCAACATCGTTGTAGTTAAAGAACAGATATTAATCTGCGTCCTTTTCTTGGGATGTGAACTTTCATTTGATTGCTCACTTTCCATAGGATCATGTACTGGGTGCTTGAGGGTGGGTTCCTCTTCATTAAATAGAGGAGCAACATGCTGAATCTCCCTCTTAAAAATTCCTTTGGAGGTTTTCACATCGACAGCCCTCACGAAATTGTCTCTTCCATGATAAACTCGAACGATTCTACCCATAGGCCATTGAAAGATTGGAGTGTTGTCTTCTTTTAGTATAACCAGAGCTCCTTCTTTGATATTAGCTGACGATCTTCACTACTTTTGACGTTTCTGCAGCTGTTGAAAGTATTCATGAGACCACTGTGCCCAGAACGAGTGTTTTAACTTAGACACTGCTTGCCATCGTTGTCCTAGTGTTTTGCGTTGCTGGGTTGGTTCACTGTAGGCTTGCGCGGTTAGTGGTTCTCCAATAAGAAAATGTCCTGGTGTTAATGCAGTGATATCATTTGTATCATCTGATAGAGGCGTTAAAGGACGGGAATTGAGTATCGCTTCTGTCTCATGTTTTGCTGATTTTACCGCGGCTCCCATAGTCCGCCAAAGTGTGGTGCTCAAGGAGGTATGAATTTAAATTGCACTCCTATTATTGCATTCCTGAATAATTGTAGCTTAAGCCTTTTCTGTATATAAGATCTAGTTCTTGGAGCTTGTTTTTTGCTCCTACAAAATTTGTTGCGTAACTGTAAGCATGTAACTGTGGTCAATTTTTGTACCTTGTATTATTTTTTGAATATTATTCTCTTCATTAGAAAATGAAATATTATTTAATCTTTTCAGCCGCTCTTGAAAAAACCCTGGCTTCGCTTTCGAATTACATTTTGAATCTCTTCGCCTGTCAAGCAATGCGTTGAGCTTTGATGAATCCATTTTCTTTTTTTGTTATTCCTTTTTTTTTATTTATAGTATACCTGACCCGTTAGAGTTTTTTTTTTATTTTGTCACTACGACAGGATGTGCCTCGGCTCGCAACCAATAATTAGTCAAAGTATACTACAAAATAAATTGTAATTTGTTGTTTACAATTTTTTTTTCCTATATATTTTTTATTTTGTATGATTTCTTTGAAGAGATATTTATATATTTTATATATTCTGCTGCAAACGTTGTAATGATGTCCGCTTGGTACAGGGTGATGGTTATATATATACGGCCTGTAGCCTGATGTAGGTATCGATCGCCAAGTTGACCAGGTACCTTAAGAATATGATCATTTTTTTTTTTTAGCTCAGGTAACGCTTTCTTTTACCGTCGCCGAATGGTTGCCAAGTTAACCAAATTCGAATATTGGTCTGTAATCTGACTAAATGCGTGTCTGTGATTCGCCAGATGAATCTCAATAGACTGATTATTTACCACTCGGTAAAAAATGAATGAATGAATGTATCTGACTTTCACAAGTCGGGGTCACCAAATGAATAGAGAAATGATGGCACTTCTCTGGGATGCTGAAAGTTGTTTTAATGCTGCCGGTTCATGTACCAGTAACAAAAGGTCGCCGCAATCGGTACTGTGGACAAATTGGGCTAGGCGAAGTGAATACGTCAAGAGTTCTTTTCGTACTGATTTATTGAGTAAAAATGCATGGTTTATGTACAAAATTCTTAGATGATATTGTTTGCTTAGGACTAGTTATTCTATTTACAAGATGTTCTAAACAATCAATAATTATCTATGCACTTACAGATACCATGTCTTAATATTATCTTATTTACGACGCTGCGTCTGATACCATCTGCTTACTGCAGCCGCACGACAGATTATGCGAAAACCCATTTCTAATATCAGCCCATGGCTCGGGTGCATATTTATTTGTCGTGTTTTTCCGCTATATGAAGCGTCCGATTTTCTGCTCTTGAAGAAATCGTACATGTGAGATATAGGGTCTTATTGATTTACACTAACAGGTGTATTGGATTAGAGAGTCGGGGTGGACGCGGCCATCATTATGTTAATTATTCATCAAATGGTGAAGCCGTCATCAAAAAGCCCAGGTTAAATGTCGAAAATGTAAAAACAATTAGACATTTTTTGAGGGTATAATAATTATCATTATTATTATTTCGGTCAGAAATCGTGTGTATCTTATCTTTGGCAAGTCGAGACAATGATACCTCTTTAAAGATTTCAACTCGTGGGGACAATGTATAATAGCCAACAGAAAAAATTATTGTAGTAGAGCTGAAATAGATTTTATTAGATTTACTTCCCATGAGTTTACCTTTCGATTAATTTTGTGACTGTCGACTATTTAACTTTATATTACACACATTTTAAGAATCCATGCGAAAGAATCTATTTTTACATTTGTTTAGCTAAAATTGCCATTTATAGGTCTGTTTTCGAACGACATTGTCTAGTTGAAATCTTTAAAGGACACGCATGCTCATAAAAGGCTGGATTTTTCATTTATCCACGATGTTGTAAGTAAGTTACCTTCCACGTTTGGTGACTATCTTAAAAATTGTGCGATTTTATCGATTCACATTCCGAAATATCGGGTTTAGCGATTATGGACGAATGTCTGGGCTTGCCTACGAAATTTAACTCAAAAACCTTCGGTATCAGAGTTTATTTTATTTGATCGTTGTATTTGCAAATGTTATGATTAGCTTTGTCGGTTAACAGTGAGTTATTGACGACACAAATTTTGTTCGAAATGAACGTTTTTAACGATATGGCTGACTGCCATGGCACAATTTCCCTAAAAATATATTATTGAAGTTTCATAGCATCCAGTGTTTGACACGGCTACATAGCAGCAAGTTGACAGATTAGCAAGCGATAACCTGACCATTTTGAGTAAGAATCGATATCTTGTATTTATTTATCGTTTGCTGTTTTGCAGAATTTGTTGGAAGTCGCATCACCCAGACGCGTCATTTAATTGTTAGTTGTTATTGTTTTTGAAATCTTGTGTCTAATAGCAGGTGAGTGTATGTGGCAATAATACTTGAAAACTCAGCTGCATTCTTTCTAAATACGTTGTTCGCCCAGTAGAAAGTGCCAAAGACGCAAGCGTCTGTCACGCACACACACAGATGCATGTTTATGTATTTATGCGTGTAAATACGTATGCTGACAATAACCACGCGCCAATTCGCGAATTGCCGTTGACAAAAGTTGCACAAGTGGTCCCAACTGAATACGAACAAACGCAAATGTTCGCTTAAAGATTCTGTCACCTGCTGTGCGCGTTTGTCAAGACGTAGGTAGAGTTGTTCTCTATGCGAAGCTTGTCGTGCATTTTGGTTTGCCGGCACCGGCAAACAACGACTAGGAATTCGCATACGCAGGCCTGCATACATACATATGTATATGTACATACACACACACCATTATAGTTTACACTTACCTATGTCCATATACGAGGTGAGCATGTATTGGTTTTGTTTTTGCATCTGTTTCGGTTTTTGATGCAGCTTTAACTCTTGCGCTCGACGCTCGTGTGTATGTGTGTTCATTTCTGTATTCTTTACACTACGTGTTAAACGCAACAACTAAAATAAGAATGCTCTTAAGGACATTTGTGAGGTGTTAATGATGAGTTAACAAAATATGAAATTAGCCTTGGTCGGTTGAAAGAGGCTCGACATTCGCAGAATGATTTTTTTCATATGTACATACATAAATACCACAAGCATGGGTGAGACTTAACTTGTGAGTGATTTTATATTTCATTTAATGTCGATATTTCAATTAACTGGACTGTCAAAGTTAACAGTGCTTTTAAGTTAATAAAGTAACATTAATCCGGCTGGCCATAAGGAAATCGTTTGCAAATTCGGGGAAGCCGTGAATTTATACGAAACTTGTGCTGATACTTTCTCTATCTGTGTTTATCTCTGAGCTACGACGTATGCTAGGAAATTTACAGCAAAACTTGTCGCTCTAAAAACTTTAAGTGCAAAAAAAAAATAGTCGGACGACATGTTGGAATTCTTTATTGGTCCGAATTGTACCCTTATTGGATCTGTAAATGTTTTTGGTAGACGTTTGGCAGGCGGAAGATGAACTCGACATCGACAGGCATATCTAAAAAAAGATCCAGCCGCTCAAGATCGCGCTCAAGGCATATTTATGAGGATACACGCTCAAGCAGCGATTGGTATTCCTCAAGCTCAAATGACAGTCGCAAAAGGCTCAGGATCAGACGCAGCCAAACGAGTGAGGAGGCTATAGTGGGTTGGGAGGGCAAGTTTCCGAATTTCCTGGAGAGCAACTCAGACTTGGAAGAGGTAAGTAAGCACGTAGTGACAAGGATGGGGCAGCTTCTTTTGTTTGATAATGTCCCGTGTCAATATTGTCTGTAATCTCTTGACACTTGTCGTGCACTTGTATTTCTCTTCCACCTGTCTATGGAATGTTTGTATGTATGTATATTACATGCAGCAGCTGCCCACTGAAGAAAAGGCCATTTATGTCACTGGGCTCAGCATTTTTCCCAGAGAGCAAGAGGAAGAGGAACAATCGCAAACGCAGCCAGCACCGCAGACACCGCTGTCATCAAAGTCGTCGTCTGATTCTGATTCCTCATCACCCGTTTCAAATATGAATTCAGCTCCAACAGCAGCAACAGCCACAGCCACAACAAACACAACAGCAATAAGCACACATGCCACAAATTCGACTGAGGCAGGTCTAAAGACTGCTACGCAGACAATCAACACCAACTGCGATATCAGCAATATCAACATTACCAGCAATAATGACAGTGGTTCAACCTCAATGCCAAGTGCAACATCTTCTCCACAACCAAAAACAGAATCAGAACCACAAACTGATTTAGACAAGCAGGTGGAATTTTAGATTTAGTTGTGATATAGCTGGCATAGCTGGCCGTATAGTCCATTGACTTGCCCATTTAATTTCCTTTCTAAACATCTTATTTGTTATACAGAAGGAGGCGTTAATGGCCTCGCAAACCGGCAAACCCGATGCAGGAGAAGGAGGAGGACACATGTCGTTGAGAAATCGTTCTCTCTTCCGCTTTACATCCTATAGTGCATCATCCAGCAATGAGGCCAGTGGAACGACGAAATCAACAGAAGACAAGGATCACCCACCCCGTATGCTGCCGAAGCGCTCCAAATCGATGTGCCAATTTGACCCCACTATCATTGAAGCAAGGACGCCCAAACGCCGTCGCTCAGTTTCGGCGAACAGACCGGCCACAGATCCCTTTTATCGCTTGCCCTTCGCGTACGGCTGGAAGCGTGAATTGGTGTTGCGTAGCAGTGAAAACAATTCGCGCCAGCAAGCCGATGTTGTATTCATATCGCCTTCGGGCAGGAAGCTTCGCGCGAGAGATGCCATTATCCCACTGCTTGTGCCCGATCTGTCAATTGATAATTTTTGCTTTAAGCCCCAGCTTCAGAATGTTGGCGAGCAATACGAAACGGTTCGCCAAGGTCTGTCTGTTACGGAACGTCGCAAAGCGATGGCCATTGCAAAGCAGCAGAAACAGCAAGAGCAAGGGGAACAGCAGCCACAACAACAGCAGCCACAACAACAGCAGCCACAACAACAGCAGCCACAACAACAGCAGCCACAACAACAGCAGCCACTACAACAGCAGCCTCATCAACAGCAGCCGCAAGAACAGCAGCCACAACAACAGCAGCCACTACAACAGCAGCCACACCAACAGCAGCCACAACAACAGCAGCCGCAAGAACAGCAGCCACTACAACAGCAGCCACTACAACAGCAGCCACACCAACAGCAGCCACAACAACAGCAGCAGCTGGCTAACACCATCGATCTCGGCCAACAACCAGCATCAGCGCTAACACCCGTTGTCGGGAAACGTGTGCCTAAGCCTAAGGTACCCAAGGGAGCTAGCCCGCCGCCCGAGGGTTGGACCTCAACGATGGCGGTCAAGGGAAATGCTCGCGTCCTGGCTACGAGTAATGGTAACAGCAGTGGCGGCATCGGCTCTAGCGCCGGCAACAGCGCACGCAGACGTGGGTAAGTAGTCTGTGATTAGATTGATGATCCATTGCCTTATTGCTAACTGACGGCAACTGACTCTCTGCCTATGTCCCAGCACTAACCAGGCGAGCAAATCAACAAAGGCAGCACCAGAGACGCCGACGGCTGTGCAGTCGAAGCTGCCACTCCAGCCGCAGTCAGCAGTTAAGACGAAACTAACTTGTGCGAAATGCATGCAGGCAATTAGTGACACCAATCAGGCATTTCGTGTCGGGCTGAGTACTGTCGAGAACTACATCTGCAAGGTGAATGATGACATCTCCTCGGATCGGATCACCTTAAATTCAACGTAAATCCTTTTATCTTTTATCCACCCTTAATTAAATAGCGTTGTGTTATGCCTGGCAGCAATGCTTCCTTTTCACCGACAGTAGATATAGCAAGACAGCAGCAGGCACATGGACCTGGACATGCAAGTGTCAATGCCAATGGCAATGGGAACAATAAACTGGATAAGGAAGTAATCGATGAAAATGTGAACGCCGCTGGCAATGGCGTCAACGTCAAAGAGATTGAACTGCCCGGCGCTCTGCCGCCTGCTAAGCTGCTCAGAGATGATTCTCCTGCACGTCGTGGCGGTGGAATGATAACGCCAAGGCCAATGGAGGTGGTTGTTATTAACGGTCGCAAGGCTGTCGCAATTATTGGCCCGCCGCCACGTACGCGTTCACAAATACCACTGTGAGTGCGTCTCAACGACTCAGCTCAATTCAGTAATATTTTTCTTGGCTGGCTATGGTTCTTAGATAGATATATAAATTATGTTTTCTTTTGTATCAAGGAAGGTTAGATACACGAACTTTATGATTTAAATGATAACTAATATATTTTTTGACATTCATCATTGCTAGCCATAACTACAGGACAACTGTTAATAAAATCTCTTGGAATGTCTATTTACAGCTTTACAGACGATCCGAACTTGGACATCAATCCAAGAGCTTTATTTAGGCGCAACGCCGCCACAGCTAAGGCGAAGCGTCAGCAAGCCATTGATTGTCTTTCTGGTGGCAGTAAGGGTTTCCAGTTGATGACGGGCATTATGAAGACGCTTGACCTGCACGTAAGTTTCTCTCACAATTGGCAAATAGAAATGAATCCCTGCAACTAATCGAAACAAAATGCATTTGTAGGAACGTGTGCGCATGTCAACTGTGTGCAAGACCTGGGCTATAATAGGCCGCGAGAAGTGCGTGTGGCGCACTGTGAAGTTGCGCGATACGCACATCAGCAACTGGATGCTACTGCTGCGCGATATGACGGTCTATTGCACCGCCGAGCTCGATATGATGGGCGTGAAATTCGACAATCCGAAGATGCGCTTCGACGGTGATTTGCGAGATTTGAAATCGTTGCGTATTCTACGCACCGATGCCAGCGAGGCGAAGTTCATCGAGACAATTGTGAAGAGCATGCCACAACTGCGGGAGCTGCGCACAACTTGCATCAGTCGTGTACTGAACCTGGCCAACATCGAAACGATGTTGGATTTGCGTGTGCTGCGCATTCGCATGCTGGAGGCGAAGGCCAGCATAATATCATTGCCGCCGCTGCAGAAGTTAAGCTGCTTGCGAGAACTCAGCTTGCGCGGCATTATCAACATGGCTCAGCTGGAGCTGTTGCATTTGGAGGGATTGCATCAGTTGGAGACGCTTGTGCTGGGGTCGTGTCGCGGCATGAAGGTGGCAACGTTCGGGCAACAAGTGCTGCCTAGTCTGAAGCGTTTGCGCCACTTGCGCCTGGAGAACCACCACAGCCGTGGCTCATTTAATATAAAAGAGATCATGGAGGGCATTGCCGCCGCTGGCTGTGTGAAGCGTGTCGAACTCATCAATGTCAACGTAGATGCGAAGTTGAGTGATCAGTTGTCCGAGTGTAAATCGTTGCAGGAGCTGGTGCTGTTGCCAAATTTCCATGATCAGACCGCTTATATGGTGCACTACATCATGCAGGCCATCAACGAGAACAGCGATCAGCTCAACGTGTTCCGCCTGGGGATCACCAACGAACTGCTCAGCGTGACTCGGGCATTGGCCTTGAACCAGGAAAAGGAGTGTGTGCCAGTGCTGCTGCCAATTCCGGGCGTTCCCGAAAATGATGTACTGAATGACTCCGATGAGGCAATCGCCTATTTGCCGGTCGATCGCCTCGAATCGATTTTACACCACATGATGCCGCAGGCTTGGCTAACCGTCGCCAAGGTTTCACAGCTCGAGACAATCAATCTGAAATTCGTGCCGGCTCCACTCACCGACAAAGGCGGCTTTTCAAAGAAATAAACTTATTACTTCTATATACTTACATATAGATATACAATTTAAGTTTCAGGGTGTCAGCTGAATCAGAGCGAGAAGCATCTCTTTGTATCTGTCATTGCCTGCTACCCAGTTGTTCTTTGAGAGAATACAGACTGAGTCTTAATTTCCCCATAATTTGCTACACAATGCCTTCTAGCGAATACAATTTTAAAGTAATTCCAGATACAATATTTATTGCACTCGTTGAAAAAAGTAAAAGCTATTTGAAAGCTAAGAAATGAAAAAGCCTAATTTTGTATATGAAATATAAAAGCGGTTTATTTTTAATCAAATGAATGATCACATACAAATATAAATATGAATTAACCTAGTACATAGATTTTTCTGAAGATACCTAATTTACGTTTACATACTTTGTGTTGCTAAAAATAACAGATTTATCTTAAGATGTTAAAGCGTTTCCATAGCCTAATAAAAAGCCTTATAAAACGCACAGTTAGTTTAACTAACCTATTTTTAATTGTCAAAAGGGGTGTCTTGCGAGGAGCAGAGGTAACGCTACAACTTGCATATATCCTTACTGATTTTGGAAGGACACATATTTTTAGACTTGTAAAATAGACTCGATTGGCATTCGAATGTTTCCAAAACAAAAAACGGCAAAAAAATTATACAAATTGCACCATAGCCATTTTAAGGACTATCCGAATGTTCTTAAAGTGCCGACTAAACTACAACAACGACAACTGAAAAGGGCCAATAATCGCAACGACAATAATATTATAGAGCGTCAGCATTTAAATATTTAAACGACACCAACATCAACATTCAAACGTCAACGGGAACGACAACAAAGTTAAGATGCCCACCGAGAAGCTTAAAGCACCCCCAACGCCACGAACTACAGACAGCAACTAATTCTACCAGACGGAGCACTGAAACAACAACTAAAGTTAGTATTTTTGAAGGCGTGGAAGCTTCATAGAATTAGCGGTGTGCAAGTCTAGCAATCAACTCTCTCAGCTGATCGACTTTACATTAGTAATTGCGCAGCTTCCACCAGTGATGCGCAGCTGCTACCAGTGATGGCCAACCCATTCTGAAGCCAACTTCTACAATTTTTTATTGAAAATTTATTTGTTTTTTTTGTAATCATATTTTTTTTGTCAATTTATATTTATGATGTTACCTTAAAATCTAATTTTCATTTATATTTGTTATTTTGCCTATTTAAATTCCTTATTCATTATTTATACTTGTCACCGTTGCACCACTACATTTTTTCTATGTGAAGAACGCTAAAGATATGTTTTTATCCAGGATTTTCTTCGACAATTATTTTTGTGAGTAGATGCTGAACATTGAGATTAAGTTCCTCAAGTAGCAGCTCGATCAAATCTACAAGTCTGCTGGCAAAGATGAAGGATGTCGCATGGCGTTTACTGTTATCTCCAAGCGAATCAACACACGTTACTTTGCCAATAAGCGTAATACATATAAGTTTAAATTAAAGTACATATAAATAAAAAATATACATATGTACTAAAAAAACAAAAATGATTAATAATTACTTCGGATTTCTTAGATATCCGCTGGAATAACTTATGGTATCAAAGTATTTTAAAAGCCGGTTACGCTCGCCTGCAACGTACTCTCTTGTTTTATGTAAAAAATAGTTTTATTTTATCATATAAATACATAGAAATATATAAATATTTCTTAAACTAATACATATGAAAATACATCATTTATGCTTACATATTTTGTGTTTGTTGAAATGAAAAACACAGTGTGATATTAAGAAGTAATATAAGCCCAGACATTGCGCTCAACGGAACCAACTTACAAATTAAACACTCACAAAAACTGAGGACTTGACAAGTCCCTTACTTTTTCGAACTCAACTCAAGCTCAAGCATCCTACCCGAATTACATTAAGATAATTAATGCAAACTAGGCCGTCTGGTAAAATGCACAGTTTCTTATCAAAAGGCGTGTTTGTGTTGTGGTACTTTTTGTGCGTATCTATTATCACGAAGCCGGCTGTCTGATTGTCTGCTGGTATTGTCTCCTTAGTGGTGCTATATACATATTTATGAACCATCTTTTGCATGGAGTGGTGGGTGGGTTGGGGTGGAGTGTAGGTGGACTATTGGACAGTGCACACTGCATATAGTATCCGTTTATTTAATATACATTTTACAAAAATATATGCATAAGCATAAAGTAGGGTAATAGCTACGAGGCCACCAAATAGTCATCATGTTACAACATTTACAAAAGCTTAATGGCCTGGAAAATGGGGATGACAACAGTCAACAGTGGAAAAGTTTATTATGTCCTTTTTCGCCGCTCCCTTCCGGCAAATCACTCAACATTTAATGCTCATCATGTGTTTCCAGCTGCATACTAAAGGGGTTGTTTGATGTCGAGTCGAGTCGAGAAGAGTGCATTTACGTATCTGTTTTGTGTGGCTTATTATTGTACTCGATTAGTATGTTTAATACTATTTGCGTTGCGTCATGTTTTGATGAAGAGTAAGCACATTGTGGTGGCGCAGAGTGTTGTCAGGAGTCAAGCGACAAGATATGGCATAGGTTACAGGGTATAAATTATAAGCTGCCTCTTCGAGTTGTGCTGCTGACAAACCCTTCGAAATACGCATATAAATATAAAGAAACTCACGTTGAACCTAACTAAATGAATGGCCTAGATCAAGTGCACTTTGGACTTTGGACATCATAGACAACTTAAGGCTAAGGCGAAGGCCAAGGTTATGGACTATGGACTATGGGCGACTTAGAGCTAATTTGTCATTGGCCTGAATATATCATCTCGATGGCGATCAGTTGTATTCGGGCTTCGGAAAGTAGTCGGGCACAAAGATGTGCACAATGATGCCAGTGGTCATGAGTGCAAAGTAGAAGATGATAGCGATCCACCAGAGTACGCGCTCCCAGCGACGCACCTCCAAATTGCGCAGCACGCCAATCCCAACCAGCAGTCCGGCGACGGCACCCGACAAGTGCGCCACATACCCAATCTGGTCGTGCTGATCAGTTAGATGGCGATACACGGATGTGCCCAGATCGGTGAAGCAGAACACGAGGAAGGCAAGCAGCTGCACAATCGCGTACTCCATTTCCGAGTAGTTCTGCAATGCAATGTGAGAAGGATTCCCCTATATATGTATGCATGGATTTGTATTTGTATTTGTTTATATCTTACCATAATGATTGTGGCAATGTGAGCCGTGATCAGGGCATAGACACCGCCGGATGCGCCTGCCAGAAAGATGCGCGGACTGGTGAGCGAGGTGCCCATGGAGCCAGCGAGCACGCCAGCCAAATAGACGAGCGCCACACGCCACCAGTGATGCACCAGTTCGAGGGCAATACCGAGAAAGATCTGTATGATCAAATTCATCATGAGATGCATGATGCCCACATGGACAAACATGTAGCTAACGAAGCGCCACGCCTCGTAGCGCTTGTACGGATTGTAAATGAAGAGCGTCGCCGCTGGTCCGTTGGTACTCTCGCCCAAGCGCTGATTGTGGTTCGGATCGTCCCTAAAAGCAAATCAAATAAACAATTAATAACAAATTACACATATATACAGAGATAAATCAGGTGGGTGGCGGCTTACTGAAAGTAAATCACATCGACGAGAAACATGATGATCTCAATGATGGAGAAGATGACCATGGTCAGCGGTGGCGGGCAGATGGACATTTGTTTCTCGTACGCACCGTCCGGTTCGTCGCCCTCGAGCGGCTTTGGCGGCGGCACCACATACCGGCAATAGCGGGTCAACAGATTGCGCATCATCCACTTGTGGCGCAGCGACATCACATAGAACTCCTCAAAGTCCAGATGTCCATCGTTGTCCGTATCACCGCGGCTCAGTATCTGCTCGGCAATGTAGGCAGGTATGTCACGGCAGTATCCATCCGAAATCAGACCTTTCAGCTCTTGCGTGTTGATCAGCCCATCTCTGTCCGAGTCGTGCTGCACTCAAAAACCAAACATGCAATTATTATTCGTTGATCACCCACACTTATATATATATATATATATATATATATATATGTATGTGTATATGTATATATATATTCCCATTTATTTATCCATCTCTCATGTTCTTTCATTAATCAACCATTCATTCAACCATTTAGATTCATTCAACATGCATTTCGCTGCGTGTCCATTTTTTCGAGATCTTGGCTACCGCCTAAGCCCAATGGGCAAAGGCTTTCACCTGAATTTGGATTCATATTAAACATAATTACACGTAAAAATCAGGTAACACTTTCTAGCAGGCGTCGACAGGGTAACTCAGATGGGGAATTTAGGGAATGCCAGTTTAAATTTTCGCACGTTTAACTTTTTGTGATGTAATAGTTGGGAACACAACTGGGATCGGAATAAACCACAACATTATAAAGCCAAGGTGTTTGCATAGCTGCCTCGTCGCTGGCCGAACCACAAACAATCGATTACCGATTACCAATTACAGGTTACCGATCTCAGATTACAGGTGAGTAAAGTGTGATTTGAGTAACGCGGTTCTCAAACCCGATGAATCCATAGAATGGTGCATTTGTGGCAGATGGTCGTCAAACTAATGGGCTGGAAGATGGGCCACGAGCAGGAGCATGAGCAGGGCCAGGATAGTAGCAGCCAGTGCAATGTCAACGACATTGAGCTGAAGGAGTCCTCTGACATTGGCACCGTCATCTCAATTAATAAGGTCCTTGTGGAACAATTCATTGGAGACAAGTGGCTGGACACGTTGCCGCCGACGCAAGAGGAGGAGGCAGAGTTTCAGAAGTTGAGAATACATGGGAATCACTTCATGGATGTCCGAGACGTGTAAATTACGTCCTGTCGCATCTCGCTTGCAAAGGATCAGCTGCTCAAAAGATGCCAAGCCAAAGAACCACAGCCAGAACCGAATCTACTGACATATAACCAAACATGTTCCGACTTCTGCTTCGAAATTTGCAAATAAAAGAAACCCCAAATTAGGCAGAGTAACAAGTTGCATAATTGCCACATTGCCACAATGCCACAATGCATCCATGCAACAACACAAAAACAACGCACTCCAAATGCGGCAAAAACAAGTCTTGGCCATAAATGGCCAAGCAGGCCAGGCCAGGCTAGTAATGAAATGGCCCAAAACGGATCGCAACTGGTGACAAGCCCGTCAAAAACCGAGGCCCCAACTATGCACACATTTCCCAGACATTTATGGAGTAGTTTTTCCTTTCCAAAATAGCTCCTTCACCTGATGCGAAATGTGTAAGATTACAAAAACTGTTTCCCTATTTGTACATGTATATATATTTCATACATATACATAGCTATATATATATATATATATATATATATGTATTTGGTATTTAATACTATAGCCGATAAGATAAGTGAATCTGGCCAAAGTAATCTACAGCTATGCCAATATTTATGTGTAAACATATCCAACAATAGTAACGATGATTATCGTTATTAATTAGAAAGAAATAATTTTTACTTGCAGTATCTCTGGTTGCCTGATAAGCATAGCACTGAAATCGCAATCGGATTAAATAGTTTCTATTTGAAAAAATTCCAAATTCAAAAATCCAAATTCCATTTCGGTTTGCAGTTGCAGCTTTAAGTATTTCTAACCGTTACAGAATAGAGCTGAGATTTCACAAATAATGCAAATACATGAATAAATTCATATATGTTTAATTCATCTATTTAGATATTTTTTCTGCATCGATTCAAAATGCAATAATAGTAATTAGAGCAGCTCTCATAAATCAATCAAGAAATTAAATGAATATTTGCAAACATAAATCAAAAATGAATATATATATATATATATATATATAGAAATACATATATGTATGTATGTCTATTGTTTGTTTATATATATATACAAACACCTGCACGCATGCACACACATTGACTCGAGAACAAAGCACTTCTGATTAGAAACGGAGTAATGGGGGAAAAGCGAAGGCGTGGGAAGGGGAGCGGAGGGTCTGTGGCTTAAGCGGTACGAGTACGACACATAAAAATAAAACTGAGTCACACAAATTGCAGTTTAGTCAGCTGTGTTGCAAGTCACACACACACACACACACACCAAATAGAGTACATATGTATGTGTATACCTGCGTCTATCTGTAGAAAACCATGAAAAGTTTGGCGTTGAGGGTCAACAAGGCCAACTAGTTGAAATGCCTTTGGTTGAGTAAGCCAAAAGAGATAAGATTACGCGGCAATATTGAGATATTGAATTCAAAAAAACAGAACTAAGAGCAAGCACTAAGGTGAAAGCCAAAATCAGAATCGGGACGATGTTTATCAAAATCAACTGACTTCATAGATATATGTTAATTTATGCATACACATACACATACATATATGTACAAATTAACATTTGCGTATTCCTGTTATGCCAAAGTCAAAGAATCAGCGCCAGGTGAAGAAGAAGTATTATCAAACAGGTTAAAACAAATGATGGAGTGAAATTCGTATATCGACGATTCAGTTGCCAAGGGCCCGGAAAGCGAGAGCGAGCGAGACAGAGAGAGAGAGAGAGAGAGCGTGAGACACAGGATAGAATGGGATAATACGATGGAATGTTGTTCAATGGAAACAACAAAAGAGAAAAAGCAACAACCAGCAGCAGTTGGGGCGTGTGGTAAGAATGAGTAGATAGAGAGAGAGAGAGAGATAGAGAGAAAGAGAGAGAGAGTGCGGCACTTGATAATTAGTGGGCAAACAATGCTAAATGCTAAATGCTAAGCGCTAAATAAAATAAAAATGGCAACAACAATTTCGTGCAAGTGACTAAGACACAAACCAACTGAGTGACAGCCAAGAACAACAGCAACACAGATATAAATGTGCACACATTTATATGTACATATGTATGTATGCATGTAGATATTTACGTCTGTTTGAGTAACCGGTTTCTGCTCTGCACAATTTTCTTAAGCGATAACAGTCTGGTATTCCCCTCTGTCAAATTGCTGCTGTTGTTGTTGTTGTGGCTGCAGCAAAAACAAACTGAGAAAAGCAAACATCAAAATGTTAACGGTGAATTATGCAAAAGTGTGAAATTAACTGATTGTTATACAAATGCACACACGCAGACAGGCAGAGAGAGAGAGAGAGAGAGAGAAAGCGATAGTGGGACAGGAAGTTGGAGTTGACGTTAATAGCGCTCTTCTTCGCAATCAGCAAACAGCAAATAGCGCAGTCGCAACGTGCATAAAAATAGAGGGTGCCAATAAGTGGTAAGGGTAAAGCTAAGGGTGACCATACGTGGCTACATATTTATAGAGATGATTCACAACATGACGACGAACTTTTACCCACGAGCACAAGGGCTAAGAGCAGGGCAGGGCAGGGCAGAGACGGGCGTCGCCGCCTCAAACACAAAACAAAGAAATGAATTCATTCATGCAAACACACACACAGAGTCGCGGACACGCAACATGCAAAGCAGTTTACACACACACATTCATACAAATCTATGTACAAAGTGTTTGTTTTGCATTTGGTTTACCTTATCGAATACTTCACGCATTCTCTGACGATCCTCCGATTCCTGCTGGGCATTGACTTGGTTCAGCGGTATCTCCTCCATATCAACGGTATCTTGGCGCAACGTTGGCGGCCTTATTGGACGCACCGGCGATCGCCGCTCTGCAGGTATATTCGGATAGATGCCGTTTTCAACGTCACGCTGCTGCTGCTGCTGCAGCTGCTGGGCGGGCGTTTGGCTCTGTTGCCGCGACACCGACTTCACTGGCATATTCTTCTTATTATTATTCCTGCTCTCTCTCTCTCTCTCTCGTTAGCTTTCTCTCAGGCTCAGTCGGTCTGTTTGCGAGCAGCTTGTTGGCTCAGCGATTTGTTGCTGCTTTTGTTGTTGGTAATTCAATGTTAAGGCCGCACTCAGTAATAACTTGTGCTTCGGCTCATGCTGGCGATAAGATTATTATTTGGCCATATATGTACAATTAATTGAATTGGAAGCCACCACAAACACAAACAAGAAAAAGAGTTGGGAGAAAAAAAACGGAATCAGAACAAAATACAAAAGCGGCAGTAAGCGGTACCGCAATGGCCGGTGTTAACGCGTCCGCACAGTTTACTTTTTCGGCAACGAATGCCAGTGAAACACGCTGGCTTATTTTGTGCAATTTTTGCATATGTTGACTTGCATTGTGCGGTATATATGATTTAACAATGGTCACACTGGACAATCAGCTCTGTTAAGTGGGGAGTAATTCTGTTAAGTTACACTGTTACACCTGTTCTTCTAAAACAGAGTCTGGCAGCGCTGTTGTGTTCGGTTTGAATCGCGCTAATTGATCTGAAATTTAAAAGATTTGAATAATTGATGTGTTTAGGTATTTGTTTGTCGCATTTTATTTAGGTATTTCTCATATCATACAATGCTTGTTAAACCGTGCCTATTTTGTATAGAGTTAGTTTTATTTTTTTAGTTTCTTCGCTTTTTTGCTGGCATTATTCGTTTAGCTAAGTTTTGTTAATCAATTTATTACACCACACATATACATATAATATACTAAACTTTTTGTTTTATTAATTAATTTTCATATTTATTTGATTTTTGTTTTTAATACGTATAAATAAAAACTTAAACAAATTTACTGCACACACATTTTTATACCTTGTTGACTACAAAAAAAAATATTTTAAATATATTTTCGTTTTTCTTTGCATTTTTTTTTTTATTATTTTGTTTTCTTTTTGTATAGTTTTGTCTTGTTTAATAATCTTTCAAGTTTTAAACATTGTGTAACATAGTTTTGCAAAATTTACTTGACGCCGTTTGGAGCATTTACTTAATAAAATTGATGCATTTTCAACAAATATATATATGTATATATTTACTTTTACAGTTTTGTTTTCCTGCGTGAGTTTTTGTTTTTGTTTTTTTTTTTGTTTTTTGGGAATTTTTGAGGCCTTTTCTCGTAATTTTCTAATCGCATCTAAATTGATGAATTACAACATTTATTTTTTGGAAACAACTACTCGCTGTCTGGGGTTTTGACTGCTTTTCTTTCGTCTTATATGCTTTGTTTCTTTCCTCTTTGTGGTATTATGCTCTTAAGCTAACGTCTAGATTTTTCAATTGTTTGTTATTTTGTATATATTGGCTTGATGTTTTTACAGTGCATATTTAACTTGGCTACGCTATTGCATGCTATATCTTTTGCTTGCTGTCGGAATGTTGTCTGCTCGTTATTTCATTTCGATTTTGGTTTCTGTAGTCATATTCATTCACTTCATATACTCGTATTTCATATTTAGTATTTCGTATTTCGTATTTCATATTTCATATTTCATATTTGTTACATCTTTGTTTTATTTGGCAATGACGTTCTGATTCTATTGTTGCTGTTCGTCCGTACTCTACTCGTTCTAATGTTTTGCTCGTCGCTTCTTGTTATTTTAAAAATTAATTGTATTACTGCATATAATTTATGTGTATATTTATATGTATAGTTTGTGAATATATTTATATAAAGTAAATAGATTACGTAATTGCAACATTCGCTTCTTTCCGCCCTGGCTCCTCCTGGATCCATCGCCTCCCCTCTTCCCCTCTTTGTCTGTCTCTCTTCTTTTCTATCTTCTGCGTTTCTATTCGCTTCTCGTTTCTGTTCCTCTGTTGCTCGTTGCTCAATGGACGCGGCAACATTATGTTTTTGATTGCAGATTGTTTTTGTTCAGTTAACATATGGTTATTTCAATTTGCAGTCTGATGTCGACTTCCCTTCGATTTCTCGATATCGACTTCGATCTCGACTTCGATCTCGACTTCAGTTTCGTTATCAATTTAGATTTTAGAGTATAGACTGGCCACACTGTTTGCACTTGTACCTGTGTTACAACAAATGCAATTGTTGTTGTTGTTGTTGTTGTTTTTACAATTTTCAATTTGTCTTTCAAAATTAAGGAAGTGCCCAAAATCTTAATACAAAAAAAAATAAAAGATTATGTTTTAAAATTGATCAACAATTATTTGTGAACGTACTTCAGTAAAAATATTGGTAATACGTAATAAAAAAAAAAATATATATATATATATATAGATATTTATATGTATATGTATTAAAAAAAAATAATGGAATGCTTGAAAACAGTAGCAACACTCGTGTTTGTCCATGTTTCAAATGCATTTGCAACAAACAAACAATTTACATACATACATTAATTTAGTATAAATAATACGAGTATATGGTTAACGGTAAACGGTTAAGTACAAGTAAATAAGTATGTGAATAGTATACACACACACACACACAGTACTGAGTGTGTGTGTATATGTGTACACTTAGCGAAAGGATGCCCCACGATAGATAGTTGTTCTCACTTATGATGGTTGCTTGGGCAGCAGTTGCTGTTGCAGTTGCTGTTGCAGTTGCTGTTGCTCCATTTCCACATGGCTGAGTTGAAACGCGGTAGTAGTTGGTATTGTTGTATTGTTGTATTGTATTATTTACAAAGTGGCTAACCGGGCATTGGCTGCCTGCACGCGGGGCAGGGACACGGTTGGTTGCCGTGGCCGGATGAGGGGCAGGGACAGGCCGGGGTGCAGATCTCGGTGCAGGGACGGGGCAAAAGCTGAAACAGTCGCCGGAATGGACGCCACTATGACTCCTCACGATTGTTGTGCACCCACTGGGCGGGCACCCATTGCGGTTCGCGCTCCAGCGAATTGATCTCGGCCAGCAGCTGGTGATAGGCGCGCTCCGTATCATTGTTGATGATAATCATGTCAAAGAGGTGGCCCCAGCGCGCCTCCATGTCGCGTGCAGTGGCGATGATGTCCTTTAGCTCCTCCTCCTGTGCAGACAGAAAATAGACGATTAATCGAAATTGCAATGATTTTGATAACGATAACGATAACGAAAGCGATAACATACGTGTTGTTATCGGTAAAAGCTCAATAATGGAAATACAAATACAACCAAAAAAGGCATAAATTAAATAGGCTTCATATGAATAATTAATAATTGTAATGCTCAATATGCATGCTGTTATCGGCCGATAACGATAACTTGTACATATAATCACAATGGAGAGAGGCTCACTTGAATGCTAAGCAAGAACTTTAACATGTGAATATTTCATAAATTGTTCAATTGATTTCAACGAATACGATAACGATTGCGGTTATCGATAACGCACCTTAAAGGGTTCGCCATTGCGCAACTTTTTCTGCCGCAACTTATCGAGGCTTGGAGGCGCCACTAGCACCACATAGGGCTTGAGGTCCGAAGCGCGCAACAGCTTCAAACTCTGCGGATGCAAATTCAGCACACAAATCTTGCCGCTGGCAACGACTGTGCGTATGGCCTCTAGGGATGTGCCTGCCGAGATTAGGATTGATATTGAGATTGAGCACAATTTCAATTTGTTAGTTGGTATTCCACACTTACCGTAGTAGGCCTTCTCGTACTCGCCATGCTCGACAAAGCGACGCGCCAGAATATCCGCCTCGAACGCCTGACGCGTTATAAAATGATAATCCACACCGGGCACTTCGCCCTCGCGCCGGGCCCGGGAAGTGTCTGCACAAGTGAAAGAGGCAAACATATTGTAATGAGCGCAGTAATAACATGGATATTTGCAGTATGGGAAAGAGGAAGAAGAACAAGACGAGGACGAGGGCGAGGACACAACAATGATCTCTTGATGTGAAACGATTGCCAGGCAGATTGATGAGAGACTCCTTCTTTAATTTCCATCTAAGAGACTTAAATTGCTTTTACAAACTATTGCACAGCGACAAATAATTGTGTATGTCTATCAAGAGTTAAACAAAATACAAAATAACGGAATTTATGTATATTAAATCAAGCAACTATCGAGGAATTCAAAGAAATTGGAATTGTTGACAAAAATGAGATGAGTTGACTTTTCTCTAAATATATCAATTTTTAAACTCTGGAAACTATCAGAATCATCTCTTCCTTAACTGTTTATTTTTATAATATATATTTATATATATATTTCATATTTTTTGCGTCATTTTGGGTATTATGTGAATATCAAACAAGTACTTTCAAGCGTCACGTCAAGCTATATTCGTAGAACACAGAATTTGTACTTGTGCTTTTTGCTATAGAGCTTTTGCTCGAGCTTTCACATTAACACAACGAAAGCCGTGGTTTGCTAGCAAGTCTAATAAGAGCAGCTTTGATCGTTGCTCAACACTGCTCAATAATTGGAATTAGGATAAACTGGGCTCTGGCAATGCGCTTGCTTTACCCTTGCCTGCTGGCTTGAGCTTCTCCTCAAGCAAAAGGAAAACTGCGAGCGATAGACAGAAGGAGAAACAGAGAGATAGACACACACAGAGAGAGAGTGATAGATAAGAGAAAGAGAGAGAGAATGTTGTGCTTACGTGGCACCGCCGCCGAGAATCGCTCCGAATCGGCCATCAAGCGCTGTCGCAGCTCATGCCTGCCAATGTTGGGTGGACCGATGAGGACGATGGGTCGCTTGTGGGTGGCACGGGGATAGTAGAGCGCCACCTCCTCGTAGGTAAGTATCTCCTCGGGATCGGTTTCGTCCGGAGCGGTTGTCGCATAGAGCGGATACCTGTAAATAATAAAAAGGACTCTAAGTAAATAAAAACGTTGGATGGATGGAGGGAATGCGGGACTTACCCCGCCTCGGAGCTGGCCTTCTTCTTCTTTTTGCGACCCTTGCGTGCGCAAAGGAGCGTTGCACCCTTGCTGGCGGCACCCTCCTTGCCACGCGTGCGTGCCAGACCCGCCTCCTCGGCAATGGCCAGCTTCATTGTTTCGCGCTGATGCTGAAATGACTGACTAGGAATGAGGCCAGCCAGGGTCTGGTCCTCTTCGCCCTCGCGATACGCCTGCCACCAGTTGGGATCCTCACGCGAGATCACATGCAGCACATCGCCCTTCTGGAAACTGATGCCCAGCTCCCGGCACGGTATATACAGATCATCCTCCGGATCATAATCGAAATGTGCACGCACATGCAGCACAGCCGTATCCCGGTGCGCCATACCCCCAACACCCGCATGATGCGGATGCATGCCCATCACGTTGCCCATGCCCATTCCCATGCCCATGCCGATGCCGCCGCCACTGGGCTGCGGACTACCAGCGGGCACAATCAGAAATGTGAGAGTGCCCTGCATGGCGCCAAGCAGGGCGCACACCTCGTTCACCGTCTTGCCGCGCAGCTCCTGGCCATTCACCTCCAGTATCTCGTCACCCTCATGGAGCAGTCCCGACTTTTCCGCAGCACCACCTCGCACGATCCGTCCGATGACGACGGCTTCACCCTCGTTGCGGACCGTGGCGCCAAGTGGCTCCGTCGACTTCTCGATCTGGATGATGCGAATGTTGTCATTCTGATCGTTCAGCGTGCCGAAGCAGCCGCTCATTCCGGGCGGCGATTCGCCGCGCACTGCCACCGCCACAGCTGCAACGGGCAGGGGCATGGCGCCGCGTTGTGCCACAGATTGTGGCACAGTTGGGACAACTGGGGGCAATACCGCCATACTTCGTCCACTCGCCGATGCTTTGGATTGCGGCACGGGACTGCTATGGCCGCTAAGCGTTGCCGTCGCCGTTGCCGCCGCCGTCATCATTGGCGTCGGCGTCAGCGTTGGCGTCAACGTCGGCGATGGCGATGCATCCGTGTGATTGGCAATGCGATCGTGCGCCAGCAGCAGACCCTCCATCTCGTGGCTTGTCAACAGATTGCCCAGCTCAATGGCCGTCGCCGTGTTCGACTGCGTCAGCATCTCCACAATCTCCTTCTGCAGCCCCAATGCGCTCACGTGCAGCGGCCCGGCCACGCGCGGACGTCGACGTTGCAGCACAGCGCTCCGCACGGCCAGAACGTGGGCCACACTGGCGCTGGCCAGCACATTATGCGCCGCAGATACCCGACCAGCCAGCGTGCTCAATCCACTCTTGGCCAGTTGGCCCTGGAGCCGTGTCAGCGCCGCAATCAGCTCACCATAGCCTGAAATCACAGTTCAAATATTAAGCCTTATGTTGCACAGATCACAGACCAGCGGCTACCACCACTGCAACCTATTAGATCTATTATGCCCTCTTCTCAGTTCATAGCTATCAAAACCAGCTGCTCCTCTGCCAGGATGCGCATTGAGGATTTCTCCACACAACCTGCTTAGTTCGCTGTTATAAATGCCTGGTTTAGTTACATAACTTCTTAGCCAGTTAGGTGAGTATCCTAAGGCTGTTCTTCCCCATTAGGATTATTACTCAGACAGGAATAGATGTATCATAGTTGGGTTGCATCCTTGGGGGCACCATAGGTCTAGCAGGCACCCCAATTATAATCATAATCAAATGATACTTAAAGCAATATGAAATTCCTATTTCTATTTCTAGATCTGTAATCCCCATATCTATTCAATAATGCCCAAGCTGAATATGAAAAATCTATATCCATCGAGCTAAATACCAGATTTGATGCATGGCAACAACTAATTGGATGCGTGTACCATAAAATTAGGAAAACTTTAATTGATCTATTGATTTTTTACAGTGTACACTGAGTCCGTACTCACCGTCGATGTGTTCCGCTGGCGTCAGCAGCTCCTCGTCCGGCAGATAGGCCTCGTTCTCGACGCCAGCAATTGTTGTTGTCGCTGCTGCTGCTGCAGATGCTGGTTGCTGCTGCTGTGCCTTACCCGGTGAGGGCGTGGCCGTTGCCGAGTCCTGTAGCGCCTTGAGTTTGCGCGAGCCACGCAAACTATTTCGCAGGAATTCATTCTGCTGGGCGATGCGCTCCTCTTCCTCTCGACGGCGTCGCAGTTGCTCCTGCAAAGATACAGAAAACCGATTAAAATACAAAGCGCGACTGATGAATACAGCAAATGAGAGAGATAAGAGAGAGAGAGAGAGAGAGAGAGAGAGAGAGATGTGGTGGAAAAATTGTCTTTGTGCTGGTCTCTTGGTATTTGAGGCTTCATCCGGGCGCACTTAATCCGCATTCGCGGCCTTTTGTGCTAATTTAATTAGCGGATTTTTTACCGTGGCAACTGGCGGAGGCCGATAAAGTGCGAAATGTGTTCAGGAGACAAGTGCACCGACTAAATGCATACCCTACACTGACAGAGCACAACAAATTACACATTTGTTGAAACATGTTAATAAATCGATGAAAACACAATTTTAATAAAAATACAACAAACAAATATTAAATAGTTATTTAATTCAATTTAAATTCAATATTATTTGTAAAATTTTTTCAATTTCTAAGGTATTCTCATATCCATTCAATATATTTGGCTATTTATTATCAGCTTATCTTATAACTGATTTGCTAAGATGGCCATTATGATGTGATATGCTTGCTACTGTTGGCAAATCGAATCGCTGTCAGTATTAGCAAACTGTTGCCTTGGGTGCATGGGTGCACTCAGATCTGTGGCATGCAACAAATTCGTGATGCAGGTCAAACAACAACAATAGAAAGTGCCGACAACTGATGAGCTAATGAACGTGAAGCGGACTGAAAGGGTGCAAAGGGCTGGAAAAGTGGAGGCAATGGGGTGCAAGTACTTGGGGCAGACATCGTTGGGGCAGTTGCTGTGGCAGCCACTCAAGTGCTGGGCTTTTGTTCGGATTAGGTCAGTGGGTGGGCAGCAGGCTGGCAACCTGGTAAGCTGGCAAGCTGGCAAGCTAGCAAGCTGCAAGCTGCAAGCTGGCAACGAGTCATACACATTCACAATGCTTGTCAAGCTGTCGCCTCAGTTGAGAAGCAATAACAAAATTGCATCGCTAATGGGGGAGATGGTATAATCCCAAAATCGAAATACATATTTATATATTCTTCTTCTAGTTTTCTGCTTGACAGAAACGCTTCCGGTTCATATTTGTATTTAGAAATGTTGCATGCCTTTGCTATAAGGCCCAAAGCAGGTTCAATAGAAAGTCTACAAGTAAATATCTATATATATATATATATGTCTATGTATATATATATATATATATAAAGTTAAAACGGTTTCAAGTCGGGTTCACAAACAGCTCGTAAAGTGTCTAATAAAAATGAAAAAGAAATGCCAAGTTGAAGTGTTAGAGAGCGATAAAAACTTTGTATTTTTTATTGAGGCCTTGGCAGGTCGGTTAAAGCTTGGTTAAAGAGCAGTTTACCGTTGGCCCAGAGACTCGCACACATGCATACGTGCAACATGTAACTAGATGTGTATGTGTGCTAACTGATGGCTATTTAGATGTTTAACATAGACATACTTCAAAGCAATACTTCTACCCCCCCCCCCCAAAAAAAAAAAAATCGTGCTTTAATTGAGAAGATAATAATTTCGAGCAGCAGCCGCCGCGTGTCAAAATTGGCGTTTTCTGTTCCGCGCCGTAAACCACCTTCTTGACCATGATAACGTAACAAAAGCGGGTTCCTCTCGACAACAACAACAACAACAACAACAACAGCTGAGAGATCTGACCACCACGCCTTTCCTCCCACATTTATTTTCTTGGGGTTGTTTGGCAACACAACAAAACACAACACGAAAAAAGAAGCGAAACGAAACGAAACGAAACGAAAAGGGAAAAAAAACTTAATTGAATAACAACAGAAAGGCGCTGAAAATACAAAAAGAGACAAAAGCGATGCAGAAACAAAATAAAAGCAAAACAAAAAGAACAAAAATTTGCTGAACTTGCATAATGTGAGCGAAAAAAAAGACAAAAAAGTAAATAAAAAAAAAAGAAAAAAATGAAAACAAGGAAAACGCAACAAAATCAGCAAAAATTTATAGACAGCATGTGAAGAATGCGGGGGAGGGGTAGGGACAGGGGAAGGGGGGAGAGAGGAGCGGTGGTTAGATAGCATACATAGGACAGGCAGAGGGAGAGGAGGAGGAGGAGGAGGAGGAGGAGGAGGAGTAGGAGGAGGAGGAGGAGTAGGAGGAGGAGGAGGAGTAGGGAGAGGGAGAGGGAGGGAGTTAAGTCGGCTGGCGCGAATAAAAAACGATGTGAACCAAATAAAACTTGAAAGAAAACAACAATAAAAAAAAAACAAAAAAACAGCGATGCGATTTGACATTGAACAAGCAGCAACAACTTAAGTGCCAGCAGATGGGCAAAAGCAGAGAAGTCGACGACGAAAACGAAAACGAAGAAGCAGATGAAGTAGTGGGGGATGAGGAGGGGGAGGGGGAGCAGGAGGAGGAAGAAAACAATAATAGTTATTGCCAAGTTAAAATTCAAGCATACTTGTGGCATGCTTCAAAGTACTATGCATATACCACAACCAATTGAGATTCTGACGAGAGAAGAGCTGCTGCTGCTGCTGCTGTTGTTGCTGTTGTTGCTGCTGTTGCTGTTGTTGCTGTTGCTGCTGCTGTTGACCAGAATCGTGACTCTGATTCGATTGAAATCGAAATTTATTGGCGCTTGCAGTGGATTTGCACTGGCCTGGGCGCCCTTTGTGATGCCCCCGCAGATCAGTTGGAAAGTCCACAAAAATTGCAGGCCATCAATCATCGAGCGAAGGCAGCAACAGCAACAACAACAACAGCAACAACAGCAACAACAACAGCAGAAAAAAGCTATTAAGCCAACAGCAATTGTAAAACAACAACGTGAAATGAACGTTGGTTGTCGTGTTCTTTCTGCTTGTTGTTGTTGCTGTTGTTGTTGTATACACACACACACACACACACACACACAAACATATATAAAGGTGTAGACACACACAAATGCCATGACATCATCGCCAGCGTCAACATGTTCGTCGGGTTGACGGGCATTAAATAAATATTGCAAAAGCGCGTACAGGAAAAAAAAAAACAAAATCAAAAACAAAAACAAAAAAAATAAAAAACAAAGTTAAAAAATTTATGAACTTGCTTATTCTTGATTGGCGTTTTTTTTTTTATTGCTATTGTGGTTGGGCGCACAACGTCAATAGTCAATCAACTTTGTCGTCGCCTTTGCAACACAAGAAACATGAAACGAATGGAATTGAAACATGCAACTTATATATGCAACATATTTATATATTAAGTGCAACACACACAGGCATCCAATTGCAGTCAGTTTATTTTGAATGCTTTTGGCTTCGAAACACAAACAAAAAATGAAACAATTTAACAATTGAAATAAATTCAAATTTGATTGAATTGAAAAACTTGAAAGAATTAACTGTTTCAACTGCCAGATACCCTGTATTCCGTTGCTTGTAGGTAGTGAAATTTTCAAACTGCACAGCTGACTGGACGGACGCTGTGCATCTTGTCCTGAACTGGATTCGAACTTGATCGAAGTATGTATGGAAAATTATATAATTGGAAGTCAGCGAAATATATATATATATTTGAATTCGACATTGGATTTGTTATAAATATGTGCACAGCTCTGACAAATCATAAATTAAGCTTCAGATCAATTAATTAAATTAATTAAATCAATTCTTATGGGAAGAAAGCATGTTTTGGAAATAACATAAATGTCAAAATATGCAGGGTATCAGTGGCTTCGGTGTGTCTTTGTCAAGGATTTTGTTAGCTTTAGCTAAAGAATTTGTTACGTTTGATGTTGCTGTTGCTGTTGTTGCTGTTGTTGCTGTTGTTGTTGTTGTTATTGATGTTGTTATTGTTGCTAGCAGTTGTCGTCAGCCAGTTAGCCTACTTCGCTGTTAACTGGTTGCCGTTTTTAGTTAGCATATATGTAGATAAAGCCAGTTGGCGATAGCAGCTGAAGGTTGCTGCCGTTTAAAGGGAAAATCAACAGCAACAACATCAGCAGCAGCAGCAGCAGCAGTTTTGAAATTTGATTTGAATTGTTGCTGCCGTTGCTGCTGTTGCTGTTGGGGCGGTGGCTTTGCCACACTTGCCTGTTGTTGTCGCAAACGCATCGAGGAACGTTGAATTTGTGTGCCCCGTCGCAGAGCGGAGGCGGTGGCGGGCGAGTGGATGGAAGTGGGGCTGCTGTGCTGCGGCGTTGTTGTCGCAGATGATTCTTGATGTTGGTGCTGCTGCTGCTGCTGCTGCTGCTGCTGCAGTTGTTCGATTGCTGTTGCATTGCCGTTCATATCACAATATTTGTTCAAGTTGTTGTTGAAATTGACGACAAGTTTGTCATTTTCCTTCTCAAACAGCATTTGTTGTTGCTGTTTGGTGTTGCTGTTGCTGTTGTTCATGATTAGATTGTTATTGTCGTTGTTGTTGTCGCATAGCACGTGCAATTTCTTTGGAGTTGCTGTTGCAGTTGCTGCAGTTGCTACGGTTGCTGTTGCTATTGTTGTTGTTGTGTCCGTTGTTAAACGCTGCTCGTTGCCAGCAACATCGTTGTCCAGTCTTGTTTGCAATGTCGTTAAGACCATGTTAGGAGATTTGTTGCCTGTTTTTACACTAATAGCATTTATATTTCTCTGTTGAATCAATTGTTTAACATTGTTGTTGCCGCTGCTGCTGCTGCTGCTGCATCGTTTAACATAATTAATCGAATCACATAATACAAAAAAAAAAACACAAACTGTTTCACTTTTTCGAACGCTGGCCACGCCCTTAGCCTACTCCCCAAACCGGCAACTGCTGTTGTTGTCGTCGGCAACTATGCAAATCTGACCACGCCCCCCATTTGACAGCTGCAACGCATAAATTTGAATATTATGAACAGCAAACAGCAACGCTTTGGCTCTTTTGCATTTGCTTATCTTGACAAATGCACATTTTTTAATGCGCATTTTTAAATTCAGTTTTTTTGTTGCTCTTGTGAAATTGCTGCTGGAAGGGCCAACAACAAATCGAAAACAAAAATGAAAGAAAAACAAAGCGAAAGTTGCTCCACAAATGGCAATAGTTCTGCATTCTGTGGTCCAGTCGCCACAACAACAACAGCAACAACAGCAACAGCAGCAGCAACAAGAACAGCAGCAGCAACAAGAACAGCAGCAACAACAAGAACAGCAGCAACATGAGCAGTCGCAACAGCAACTGTTTTATAGACTTTCCATTCAAAAGGCACTCGCAACGCTCGTGCCATTTACAAAAAGTTTTTACTTTTATGCATTTAATTATTTATTTACAAAATTTTTGTTTTCTTCTCATTCAACGGATAAAGTTCCTGTTGCTGTTGTTGTTTGCGTTGTCGCGTTGCAAATGAGACGCTGACGTCGCCGTTGTCGCCGTTGTTGCTGTTGTTGCCGTTGTTGCTGCATTTCTCGTTGACGTTCACAAAATGAACAACAAAACAGCCGCAGTCAAAATAAAAACAAAATAAATATTTATGTTTTTCCCTTTTTATTTTTGAATTGCAAATTGAGCGCCGTGAGTCAGCAGCAGCAATAAAAATAAATAAATAAAAAACAAACAACGACGCATTGTTCACGCAACATTTTCTTCAGTAACAAAACCGCAGCTGTCGTTGCAATCTGTTAATTTCATTTTTTGTATTTTTCCAAAAAGTTTCTGGTGCTGCTGCTGCTGCTGCTGCAATTGCAGTAGTTGCTGTGATTTCCTTAAATCTTCCCAGTTGCACTTAAACTGTTGTTCAGGCCGCGTTGGCGAGTTGGCTCATAAAATGCATTTAGGCCTTACGCCCATTGGCAATAAATCCAAAAGTGACATGCCAATTGTGGCTTTTTCTTTTTTCTTTTTTTAACGATTTAAGTTTGTTTGCGTTTTTTGTTATTTTAGAGCTGCTGCTACTGCGCGCCTAATTTGCCAGCGCAGTGACTCCCAAACTGCAAATTCGTTGCAAACAAATGCAGGCTAGCGCAGAGGGCCAGAGGGGCGTGGCACATATTTGTTCACGTCAAATAAATCACACACAGCACACAAGCAAAAACAAAATAGCGATAAAAAAAATGAAAACTAATTTATTTTATGGCCAACAAAGGTGTTGTGTATGTATGTATGTGTATATATATAATATATATATTATTTATATATATATATTACATATATATATAGTTGTAGTTTATCGCCCACACACACACACACACACACATGCATACACACACACACACAGTCGTTTACACGCACGTTTGCTCCGAAGAGCAGTAGCTGAAAATGCGGCCGATCGCAGAACGCGTAGAAAAACAACTAAAAATGCCAACTGAAAAATCATAACAAATGAGCGGTAAAACGGCCTCACCTCACCTCACCGCCCCCTCCCCGTCCCCCCTTGTCCCACCCACCAGGCACACCTCGCTACCTCGCCACCTCTCCCTCTGAGCCCAGCCAGCACTCAGTTAGCCGTTCAAGTGCTCAGCGAGCGAATGAGTTAAGTGTAAACTGAGCGCAGTGCGTGTGTGTGTGTGTGCTTCGAGTGGGTTATTTGAGTCAATGTGTGCATATGTGAGCCAAGTTAGCAGCCGTCGCTGTTGTCGTTGTCATCGCAGCAGCAGCAGCAGCAGCAGCAGCACCAGCAGCAAAAAACCAACGAAAATAACTCGCAAAGTGTAAAACAAAATACGATGACTGTTGCCGCTTAAGTACACTCAGAGAAAAGATAGCGATGCATTTTAGAAAATCGGCCTAAATTGAAAATCGCCCTATGATCTAGAAAGTTTATCTTGTTTTTTGAAGTCATTTCTATAAGAAATTTTCAAAAAATTTCTAATAATTAAATCGACAATATTTCAATAAATATTTTTTAATTATTGAAAAATGAAATTCTAAATAGTAGAAATGTAAATTTAAAATTCTTTCACAAATTTAGCAAATACTTGCGAGTAGAGCGACTTTTTGCTGAGTGTATGCGTACACAAACGGCTCAAAACAAACTAAAAGCAGAAACCGTAAAAAAAAGGTTTAACTAATTTGCGTACTTGTTAGCAAAAATGTATTTTACAAAATCAACAACCACAACAACAGAATCAACAACAACAACAACAACAACAGCAACAACAACAATGAAAACGGCTTACAGTTAACAATAGGTCAATAATAAATAAAATACGCAACAACAATCAACGCTAAATACTTTTGTTTTATTGCTATTAATTTCCGGTCGCAAAGTACAAAAAACAAAATTGAATCGACGAAAATAAATCCGATGCCCGACTCAAAGATGCCCTGCAAATCGAAAGGGGTGCATGGGTGTAAGTACCTATATTGAATTGTAACTTTTTTGAGTGATCAAGATGATGCTGATCAAGAATATATATACATGCGCCTCATTTAATGCGTTGCAAAAATGAGATCGCACTAAGAATACCCTGTAAATGGGCTTCAAAATACGTTTTAAGTTGAACGGACGCACGTTAATTGAGTTAAGCACAATCATATTTAATCAATTATATTGATAATGGCAAAAAAAAAAAAAAAATTATTGCTCAATTGAAATATAGTTTTTGCTCCCCAGTTTGAGCTGCTCGCTTCGCTTCGGTGACTCCTCAACTGTGTGCGCCAAACAGTTTATTTAATTATGCATTTCGCGTTTGGGCTTTTAATGGCTCACTCGTCGTTCAAAGAGATTGCATAACTAATTACTTAGTGCATTTAACAATTTACATTTTTCAGCAATTATTCCTCTCACGCATTTTAATGTTTGTTACTGCATTTGTTGTCGCGCTGCCAAAGAATATTTAATTCAATTTAAATCTTTTTGTTTCCGTCTAGTTCCCAGTTACCACACAGACCACATAATATTTGGGAGTGCTGCAGGTCACGGAGAAAGTTGTTGAGTAACTTTTCATGTAGGTTTTTCCCAATTCCACATTTTGCCTATTTCCTATTTCCTATTTCCTACTCATATTCCACTCCGCGTTCTGTGCTGTTCCGCCAGCTGCTTCGCTCTATTTTAAAAGTTTCGCTGCTGAAGTTTGGAACTTTAATATGCAGTTGGACATGCATTGGGCAATAGAATACCAACAACAACAAACCGCAGCAGTTAATAGAAGCAACATAACAGCATAAAGCGCACATCAAACGACGAACCGGAAACGTTGCCATAGACGACGTCAATGGAGCCGTCCATTGTCGATTGTCGCACAGCCAAACAAAGGTGGGGCGGGGCGAGGAGTAGCGGGGAATGTTCTGATAGGCAAAAGGTCGCCATATACTGTGTGTGGTCAGGTGAGGTGATGAGGCATGCGGAACTCCTGCTACCTGCCAACTGCCAACTGCCAACTGCTTTCAACTTGCTGCTTTCTGATTGCTGCTATGCATGTCAAAGTGACGAGCCGCACTCAACTGTAACGTGATATTCAATTTGTGGATTGCAGTCTGTGGGCTGTGCTCACAGCAAGGCCAAACCATGTAAGGGACAACGCAGCAGGCTCTCATCTGTGTCCATTTTGAAAGTGTTGCCACACATAATACCAATCCTGTACATATATTTAAGTGCATCAATTGCGAGTGCGTTTAGTTCAACATAGGTTTCACAGTCTTCGCTAGAAGAACAATCATTTCGAACAAAGATATCGAATTCATATTTAAATTAAAAGCAGGCACTGCTTGTCAAAATCGACTCAGTTTTGGCATTTAAACGTTTAATGTGTAATATACAAATATCAATATTATATATATATATATATATGTATGTATTTACAACACTTCTTTTCATTCACTCATATAGCGCGCACAGTTTTATGGTCACATATTGCCGTTGGACAGTCACCGTCACCAGCTATGCAAGTATTTGATTTATTTTATATTGCCTAACAGCAGGCGCAAGGCTAAATTTCGAGTTCGAATTTCGAAGTTTGAGCTGAGCAAAGAAAGTGAATAGTGTTCAAGACCCACCTGATATTTCTTAATGCTGTCCAATTGCTCGAGTGTTGGCTCCACAATTTGCGCTATTTGTTGCTGTTGCAGCTGCATTTGTTGTTGCTGTTGCTGGTGTTGCTGACTGCCATTGGCGGGCACGCGCCGATCGGGCAACTGAGGTGCGGGGGCGCAGCTAATGAGACGTCCATCCTTCTCAATGCGCAGATGATCACGAGGCGGTGGCAACGGCTTAGAGTTCCCATTAAGCTGCGAGCGAGAGAGACAAAAGAGATGGGGGGGGGAGAGAAAATGGCGAGAATAGTTGGAGAGAACGATAAATTAGGATTTTAATTTTAGTTCATGTGTGTGTGTGTGTGTGTGTGTGAGTGCTTGTTTGTGTATATGTTTGGGCGTGGGTGTGTATGTGTACGTTTGTGTGTGTGTGTGTGTGAGTTATGCACATGTTTTGATGTTGTTGTTGCTGCTGTTGTTGCTGATTTTTCTTCTTTTTTTTTTTTTGATTGTGTTGCTTTTAATTGATTCGCTTGGTTTACAGTCCTCTTCCTCTTCCTCTTCTTCTTTATACAGAGTGCAAGGCAAATGCAGATAATCCTTTGATTAATGTAAGCATTGTCAATATTTGTTTTGTTTTGTTTTTTTTTTTTGGTTTTCTTTTGGATTTCGTGTGTCATTCTCAACTAAGAATCTATCTTTGCGGCAAGCCCAGTGCCAAATTGATCGATATCCATTTTGAAAGAAATTACTCAAGCTTTTTGTGTCTCTCTGTTGCTCTATTGTTGCTGTTGAAGAACACACACAAACAGACACACACAGACACACTCCTATCTATATAAATAAATAAATATATATATATATATATATGCATACACAAATTGGGCTAGATGGGCGTGGTCTGGGCAGAGCTTAGGATTATGCTTGTAACGAGGCCAAAACACTAAAACACTGCAAGCGCGGCAGTCGAGGGAATTAGGCCAACGTTCGCTAAGAACACACATGCCAGCAGCAGCAGCGTGGCCCAGAGGCCGTTGGGGCATTGGGGGCGTGAGAGGCGTGTGAAGAGGGGTGCATAATCTACCCGGAAAGGAAACAAATCGAAAAGCCATAAAACATTGCAAATGGAAGACAATGCAAATAGTGAAGAAGCTTATATAATTAACAACTGCAATCCCACCGCCCCCTCACCCCCCTTCAAACAATTCCCCTCCATACCCCTTGAAAGAAAAATGAAACTAATCTGTGTGCATATTAAAAGCGAATTTAATTAAACGCTCAAATTCTGATAATCAACAATGGCTTCAATATTTTATAAGCAGACTAAACAAAAGTTGTGAGCATAACTTAAATGTTTTGGCAACTAATTTGCACAAATACCTGGACTCAAACGAAGTTGAAATTTTTGGGATTCAGTTTTGTACTTGAATTACATTTTATTTATTTATTTATTTTTTCTTCTATTCTATGTCTGTGAATCGTCTATGCCTTTAAATTGTGCAGTTACAGCTAGCCGGAAACTAACTCAAAAAGAGGCTTCTTGATTTTGTGACACAGTGACTCTGAAACTGTGATGGACCCTCAAACTATGCTAGTTATGCAGTATAGTTTAAGGGTGCCGATTTCCCGAATTGGAATTTCAATTGAAATTTAATTTGATAAAATTAAATGCTAGATATATATATATATCCCAAGATGTACTAAATTTCACCGTCCCAAATCCAAAAAATAAATAATATATATATATAATATATAATATACAGATATATATCTAAATATGCGATATAAATTTGAACTGTGAGCTTTAGTTTTCTGTTGGATCTGATCTGATCTGTTATATACAGTTACAATTGGTGCAGGGTATAAACGAAAAAGAAAAAAGAAGGGAAAAACTAAAACAACCTGCGGAAATTGCAGCGATAAAAACGTGGCTGTTGCAGACAGTTTGAGATACTGAGATGAAATGCAAATTGCTGCTGATTTGTGTCATAAAGTGGCAACAAAAGACTCGACAAAAGGAAGTCAGACAGAGAGAGAGAGAGAGAGAGATAGAGAAAGAGAGAGAGAGAGAGAGAGAGAAAGTAATGGAGAAAGGGGGTCGGGCATAATCGAGGCTAATCGAGTGTGCTGTGAGGAATGTCACTTGCAAGTGGGTCGCGATTACATGCGGCTTGTTGTGGCATGCTGTATGTGGCAAGTGGCATGTGGCATGCGGCTTGTGGTATATGGTTATTAGCATGATGGGTGGGATTTTCAGTTTGCTCTGCTTGCAGCGCTGCGGTTGACAAGTTACGTGGTCAAGACTTAGGCTAGGACAGAGCACAGAAAGGCACTTAAATCTATTAAATATTCAGAGAGGCGGCGACAGAGAAAGCCACATTGAGAGAGTGTGAGAAAGAGAAACAGCAAGAGAGAGAGCGAGACAGTTGCTTCGAGGAAATTGAAATAGCAAAGTTTTACAAGATACGAAAATAGTTGAAATGCAATTATAGCTTTTGATTTTTGGTTTGGGTATACCTCATCAGCAATGCTTGTGGCAGCTGCAACAGGCACAGCGGCGGCGGCGGCAACAGCAGCAACCGAATTGATCGACGAGAGCGTCGTGTGAGCAGTCGACGCATTCGAGGAGCTGGCATTCGAGAGCAGCGAGCCACGTGAGCTGAGATGTGCCGGCGGCGGATAACGTGGCGTTGTCTTCACCATCTCAATGAAACTATCGGGAACATCGACGGGCAGCTCGCGATGTTTGCCGGGTGGCGGTAGCAGTGGTAGTGGCATTTGCAGTGGCAGCAGTTGACTGCTCGGCTCATAGCCCGGTGGCGCCAAGCTCAGATCATCTGGCAACGTGGAGCTGCTCGTTGTGGATGCAGCGCTGGCAATGTTGCTGCTGCTGTTGTTGCTGCTGCTGCTGCTGTTGTTGCTGCTGCTGTTGTTGCTGCTGCTGCGTGTGCTAGTCAATGAATTGTTGTTGCTATTGCTGCTTGCACTCAATTTGTTGTTGTTGTTGTTGTTGTTGTGTGTGGCAGCTGTGCTACTGCTGCTGCCATTGTTGTTGTTGTTGTTGCTGCTGCTGCTGCCACTGCTCGTCGTTTGCTGCTGCTGCAAGTGACGATACGCCATAGTTTCAAATGATTCGAGCGCCTCTTTGCTGAGCATCTCGTCAAAAGCGCTCGACGATGGCAAACTGGCGCCCTTGCGATAAATTCCATCAACCACGCACAACAACTCATCGGCCATGTTATTGTTGCCGTTGCCGTTGCTGTTGCCGTTGTGTTTGTTGTTGCTGATGGGCATTTGCAGTTGCTGTTGTGCGCCCGTTAATGTTGCTGTTGGGTTGATTGCTGTTGCTGTGTTGATTATTGCTGCTGTTGTTGCTACTGTCAGCTGCTGTTGCTGTTGCTGCTGCTGTTGCTGCTGCTGCTGCTGTTGCTGCTGCTGTTGCTGCTGCTGCTGTTGCTGCTGTTGTTGTTGTTGTTGTTGTTGTTCCGTTTGCAGATCGTTTTCATAGTTTTCGATTTGTTCCAATTTGAATTGATGTTTTTGATTGAACAAATTTTGTGTGGCGACATCGAGTGCAATTGTTGTTGTTGTTTTTGATGAGTGTTGTTGTTGATGATGATGATGTTGTTGTTGTTGTTGTTGTTGTTGTTGTTCATGTTGATGTGAAGAATGATATGCAACAATTAACAATTTGTTAGCATGATCATTGTTAGTTTTAGTTGTGTTCTTGGTGGTGTTGGTGGTGGTGATTGCTGTATGGTTGGTGTTGTGTTTCTGTATTTTAGTGGTTGTGGTTGTTGTTGATGTTTGTTGTTTGTTGGATGGTGGATGGTGGTGCGTGTGTGAGCAATGTGGTGCAATGGTGAAAAGAAAATGCATGAAATGAGTGGTTGAGTGGATGGTTTTGGAATAAGCAGCAAGCGTGGTTATTGTGTGACTCTTGTTGTTGTTAGCGATTGTTATTAAGTTGTTTGTTAGAGGTTGTTGTTAAGCATTTTTAGTGTGTGTGTGTGAGTGTGTGAGTGTGTGAGTGTGTGTGTGCTGTGGCTGTTGTTAGCTGTGCGGGGGGACTGGGGGACTGGGGGGTAGTGGTCGCAGTCTAATAAGTGGTGGCTTACCTGCGGTGGACGGGGTGGCGGATATCTGGGTGGCGTCTTGTTGCGTGCTATAAACGTATCGGGACAGTCGACGGCCATCTCGCGATGTGGACCTGTGTGGAACATAAGAGTAGAGTTTGCCCCCGGTTAACCGTTAGTCCGTTAATAGCTAACAACAAGGTGGTTAAGCCTACCGTTATCTTGATTGACCGACAGCATCGTCAGCATTTCCTGATCAATCTCCCTAATATCACTTGAGTGCGTGCGATAATGCTGCTGCTGCTGCTGCTGTTGCTGATGCGGATGCTGCTGCTGCTGCTGCTGATGATGCAAATGATGATGCTGACCGCTTATGTAATCATCCGGCAGACATGGCTTCAGATCATCGCCATCAATGACCACAATGCTTGAGCCGGAGCGCCGACGTGGCCTACAAAACGGAATAAAACACAATTAATCAGCATATCAATCAATCAATCAATCAATCAATCAAATTTATATATATATATACATATCTTAGTTAAACATACTTTTCAACTTAATTATTAATAATATGATTGCTGATTAGTTCTTTCAAAATATAACTACCACTAAAAGCTATATAATCATCTGCCGATAACTGATGATTATATATAGCACTTCAAGCTATATAATCATCTCCAAATAACTGACGATTATATAGCATTAAGTCTTATCCCCCATCGTATCAATTCTTGTTGCAATGATTCCAAGCTAGACTTACCATCAATTTGAGTACCTTATTTTGAGTGAGGATCCGTATAAAAAATAAGAGCTTGAAATATATATCTAAAGCGATGGACAATTTATGGGGGCTTACATAATTCTGATATGGGCAGTTACTGTATCAACGATGGTCCCCGAAAAGTTGTTTTTTATCTAAAATGCATTTTTACTGATTTTTTCTTAGCAAAAGCAGTTAGAAAATAGTCAAATTGCCGACATCTAAATTTAGACAACTGACTGATTGTTCCTACCGGCGCCATATGATGTAGTTGTCGGCCTGTCGGCCTCCGACATATCTGCTGACTGTATACTCTTCATTGAAACAGTTCGTTTGTTTCGTCTGGACAGATGAATATGGCGAATATATATCCCTTATCTGTCAAGTTAGCACAAAAGAGTTGTTCAGAAAAGAAAATATCTCTTTCAACTGCTAGCTGAATTGTTAGTGGTAAACAGAAAAATAATACGAATATATATTCCCAGTTTTATATTGACTATTATTGACAAATAATATATATATATATATATATATATATTACTAACTAGTTGGCATGTACCTTAAGTGGAATGTCAGTTAAGCAATTTGTAAAAAGTTAAACAATCAATTTTGTGTTTGCTTGAAATGTCATTTTTCAACTTGGCCAACAGGTGCCACTTGCTTCTTTTTTCTACTTCTTCTTTTTCTGTTGAATCCCCAATTTTGTTGTTTTCGCTTCTTTTTTTTGTTTGCCAGTTGCCCGATGCCAGTTGCCCTTGGGCCAAGTACAACAATTAGCAATCGAAAGGGTACTGAACTGATTGCTAAATGCAATCAGTTTGCTGTGTTGCGTGAAATCAGCTAAAAATGCACAGGAAATTGTTTGGCTACATTTGCTGTATATTGTGTGTGCACCTTGTGTCCAAGTTGCAACTACTGTTTGGCTGCTTGGCTGCTTGGCTGCATGCTTGCTTGCTTGCTTGCTGCTTGATTATTTCCTTGGGGAGACGGGCGCGAGGCAAGAAAGCTCGATTTGTGCAGTCAGCCAAACACACACGCTGCCAATACATATATATATGTGAAATATACATATATATATATATATATATATATGTATATGTATGTATATGTGTATTTATATATATATGTGTGTTTGTGCCTTTTTTAAATGCCCGACAGCAGCTGAGCAGGTCTAATTCCCCAAAGTGTATCCCGTGGAGCAGCGCATAGATACATGTGTATCCTTGAGATACTCGACTCGTGTACGTGGCACCACCTGGACGTTATTGCAACGCTTGTACTCGATAGATTTCATTACATTTTCATGCTACATTGACAGTTGCTGGCAGTCCTTGCAACGAAATCAACTCAGGTGCAGTTACAGTTCGAGCAGCGCTATTCCTGTCTGTCCGTTTGTCTGTCCTTCTGTCCGTCTGTCTGTCTGCCTGTCTGGCTGTCTGTGCGCTGATTTGGCACACAAGTTGCTACAAATTTGCTAAGAGTGTGGCACGATTGATTGCACTCCTTATTGCAAAAGTTCTCAAGTGCACAGTGTAGCAAGCAAACAGTTGGATGAACAAATTCCGCAACATTCAATTTTTCAGGCATTTGAGCATCGAAATTCCAACTATTATTTCATTTAACCATTGAAAATGTATGAAACGGGAACCCATCAAATATATATATATATATATATATAACTCTATTATTTCGAGACTGTTTGAATAATGATGAAATAAAATGAACAACCTCAACACATTGAAAAGGTGTAAAAAGCATTTGAAGAAGTTATGCAAAAGCATGTTTAAATATATATCTATATATCCATATATATAGATATAGTTAGTATCAACTATTAAGTGTTGGTTTGCTAATTGAGTATTACAAATAATTGACAGACTCGAAAGATAAATCGAACTGAATTTTCGAAACTCGCTCCGCAAACTAGAACGATTTTCTTGTACTTACAAATAATTTCTAAAAATAAAATAAGGAAATTTACCGAAATTCGAAAAACCCGTCCCTAAATCGACAATTCTTTGTGAAATCTTAAAATACTAATGTTTCATAATAATATGTTTACAAAGGTTAAATATAACAATTATATTATTATCGTACGTAGAAAACTGTAGCCTGAATTTTAGACATATTTTTTAAATTTTTAGAAAAAAAAAGAACTGAAATTAAGAAACGAAAATCTCTGGTTTTTAGACATATACTTTCTGAACAATAAGGCGCATTTCGAAAATTTTCATATTATTGAAAATTGAAAATTTGATTCAGATCGAATGAGAAATATGCCAGTTTTTAACAATTTAACAGGGTATCTTCAAGTCGATGGAGCTCTACTTTCTTATTGGTGTTTTCGATGTAAAAAAAATACAAACTTAATGATTCAATTGACAAAAATCAAAAATATTTAATTAATTAATTAATTGAATTATATTTAAAATGAAATATTAAATTACATTAAAATTAAAATTTAAGGAAATATTTACAAGAGTTCTGGGAGTTCTGGTTAAATGCAAAATGGTGCAACATTTGTTGCATGTACTGTTGAAAACCCAATCAGACCCACAAATAATTGGTATGAATTAGTTCTTAAATTAATTAAGTTCTTAATTATAGAAATGGCAGACTCTAAATTGATTAAATAATGGAGTCTATGGCAATTATAACAGTGAAAGAGCTGAAAGAGTTCAGGCAGGGAATAATTAGTTGAAGAGCGATTAAGAGGAATGGGCTCAAGATGCGAATTCGTTTTTGAATGTGCAGCTTTGCCACAATGTTTGGTGTTTGGTGTTGCATTCACTGCAGTCACTGCATTCGCTTTGGGGCAACAAGTTCTGCGACTTTTGGCTTTAAGGTTTAGAATGGAACGCTAATTGCGAGATTGCAAGGCGAGCTTAATGCGAATATTGTTCTCTGGGGTGGGTTGGTTCGGGGGGAGGGAAGAGGGATTGGTGTGTGTGTGTGTGTGTGTGTGTGTGGGTCAGGTCACGACAAAAGCAATTTCAGTTTCAGCATGCATATCAAAGTGTAGTTGGCAGCTGAACAGCTGCGCGAGAACGGTAAGTGGCAAGTGGGTTGAGTGGGTGAGTGGGTTCAGTCGGCTGAGTGCAGCGCAACTTCAAGTCGTAAATTGGAGCGGGCTCTCCATTTGGGCCCCAAGTGGACGCACGTCGTCAACGTGACCAGCCGCAGCAGGCAGCAGGCAGCAGGCTGTTGTTGCTGTCAAAGCTGGACTAAATTTATCGAGAAAGCGAGAGAGACAGACACAGCGCAGAGAGAGAGAGAGAGAGCAAGAGCGAGAGCAAGAGCGAGAGTGAGAGAAAGTGCATTAAAAAAAGCGACTTGTGCCCAGGACAATTTAATTTGCGTAGCAGCAATGAAAATATGAATATGGAGGACAAAGCACAAGGACGTGGCATGCGGCATGCGGCATGCGGCATGCGGCGCACGCGGAACATGGCATGCGGCATGTTTTGTGAGGCATGGGCATGGGCATGGGCATGGGCATGGGCATGAAATGAGCACAGCGCAAATGAGCCCACCAAGGGGCACCATAAACGAATTAAAATGCCTTTGGCTCTGAAGTGCACAGAGAACAGAGAACAGAGAACAGAGAAAAATGAGATTGAACAGCGAACAGAAATATGAAAATTGAAAATTGCACAAACAGAAAACAGAGAGAAGCCTCAACGTCAAATGGAGCAATCAAGGATAACCAGGATAAGCAGGATAACCAGCAGACAGCCAGCAGCAGCTTAACAGCTGGCAAGGATCAATTGAGTGCTCAACCCGCTTTGCATGCAACAGCTGCTGTTGACAGCAAAGGCTAATAAAATTGCAACAAATTTCAAGTGAAATCAAAGTGATTTCAACTAAACAAAAACCAATTAGCAATATGCATATGTGTGTGTGTGTGTGTGGTCTCAAAAATATTATTGTTCGGCAAGTATATTTTTTAAGAAACATAAAAGAAAAAAACAGCACATTTTTGGGATGGGCGTTTTAGGGCAGACCTTTCCAGTTTTTAGCAAGTTTATTTTCTTATTTGCACAAATTATTTTTATAAACAAGAAAAACTTTCAATCTAAAGCGATTTAAGCGATTTCCTGTCTGACTATATAGTAATTAGAACACAATATCGAATGGACTGCATCAATATCGTTTCAGTTCTTGAGTCTTTACTCTGTATTCATCAGTTTTATGCCCTTCAGCCCAGCTGTATATTCCAATCTGTTCGAATTTTCTGAGAAATCATTCGACAGCACTTTTGGGTACTGACTGCGAAGTACCTACTCTGTTACTAGCTAGCTATTGGAAAGTATCCACTGAAAGCAAGCCTCTGCGGTATCCAGTGGAAGGTATGTGAAAGGTATCAACTGCAGGATACACACTACGTTATCCATTGATAAGTATATACCGAAAGATACCAACTGAAAGGTACCAACTACTAGGTAAGGAAACGAACCCACTACTTTGACCATTGATAAGTATGTACCGAAGGATACCGACTGGAAGGTGACAACTACTCCGGTATCTAATGAAAGGTACCCATTCCTGTAACCATTGGTAGTTATCCATTAGACGATACCGACTGGAAGGTACCAACTACTAGGTATATACTCCGGTTTCTAATGCAAGGTACCCATTACTGTAACCATTGATAAGTATATACCGAAAGATACCGACTGGAAGGTACCAACTCCTCTATCCATTGGTAGTCATCCACCGGTAGGTACTTACTGAGAGTTACTTGCTGACGTCTACGCACTGTTCCATAAATATTTAAAGTCTGACTTATATAATTGGATGCTAATCAGCATTGAATCGGTGTTCGATGGCCGTCATCAAAAGCAGCCCAAAAGAGCATAAGAATGACTAGAATGGAATGAAGTGGAGGCCACAGAGCAGCAGACACTGGAACACTGAAGTCGTAGAACGTAAGCGTTTGGCTTGGCTTGTTTGGGCATTAAAATGAGCAAAAGTTGTGTTAAAAGTGATGAAGGCATTCACCAAAACAACAAGGTGGCAGACAGAAAGAAGATTCGAGAGGGGTGGGTGGAGGGGAGCTGCGAGTGAGCTACAAAATGCGGTCAAGAGGATGTTTTGAGGGTGACAATCAAGAGATAACATAAATATCATCAATTTTGTAGATGTGTGTGTGTGTGTGTGTATGCATAAATGTTATGGTCAATGCGATTGTTCATATTATAAAGTGGCAGCTCACACACACACACACACACACACACACACACACACACACCACACACACACACACAGATAAATACAAATTGTGCCGTTGCTGGCATTATTCAGTTGCGGCTTGCTAATTGTTGGCAGCATTCAAAGCGCTCTCTCTCTCTCTCTCTCTCTCAGTCTGTCTCTGTCTCTTGCTATGTGTGTGTGTGACCTGCCACACGTTTAGAGAGAGGTGGCAAGTGTGGACAATCCCCAGTGAATGAGTTTTATTTGTGTGTATGTGTGTGTGTGTCTGAATGATGATACTTGATGCATGAAGGGCTTACGAGCTGGGTTAAATTAACAGCATTGCACCTGTAACTGTAACTGCGACTATATGCATATATATATATATATATATATAAAAGTGTGTGGCAGCGGCTATTCATCCTGCAACAAGTGCAACATGTACAGCATGTGACTATCAAACCGGAAGAGGCTTATTTGCGGACAGCGGAAGTCGTTGCCGCCATTGTGCTGCCAGGCAATTGTTGCTGCCTTCGAGGCGAGTCGAGGCGAGTCAGTGAGTCATTGGGTGAGGGAGATGGTGATGGAGGAGTCGGAGGTGCAGGGGGCGGCAGACCAGCCACAGGGGCAAGCGGACAAAAGCCAGAGTTAGCTAACAGCCAAGTTCAGACAATTGCACTCAAAGAATGAATAAGAATAAAAAATAATTCAATTAAATACTTTGAATTATAACTTGCCTTCAAGTAGATATATATATATATATATATATATATATAGTATTATATATATGTACATAGCAGTTTTAAGCATAACTTAATTAAATTTTATATTTAATTTTTAGCTTTTTATTTTCTTTTTTTTTTACTTTTAGTTGTCATTATAAGCAAAAGTTGCTCGCTTTTTTTTTTGTGTGTACTCAGTCGGGTAGAGGACAGAGCAGACAAAGACAGGTGGTTAATTGGTCGAGACAAACCCTCCGTTACTGTTGCCACGGGACTGCAACTGCGGCAACTGTGGCAACTGTGGCAACTGTGGCAACTGTGGCAGCAGCAGAAGCAGCAGCACCAGCAGCAGAGACACCCACAACAATTTCAAGCTAAAACAAAATGAATGCCAATGATTATGAATTGTGGCAACAGTTCAGTACTTAAATAATTGGCCGGGGTTGTGGAGTTGAGTTAAGTGCTCCCCGGAACCGTTGGCCAGCGAGAGTTGAGTGAGTTGAGTGAGTGCCACAGTTGCACTTGCCCCGGGGTGAATTAAATGCCAGCGAGCAGCTATTAAATAATGCGACTGAGACTCAAAGCTAGCTTTTGGCTAGATTCTACTTCAACAAAAGCGAATCTGCCACATTTGATTAGCCAAATGCGCTAAACATTAAGTTACAGTTAAGTAAAACAATTAACAAGAAACTAAATAAATCAAAATTGGTCAATTTGATTCGATTCAACAGCCGCAAAATTCAATGGAATTTATTTAAATCCAATTTTAGTTTTGAATTCAATTTGCATTTGCAATGATGCAAATTTAGATGTTATTCTAGATGAAGCCAAACGACAATTCTGAGAAAATTGACCTTGAACATTTCGAAGAAATATGAATGAACCTATCACCTCCCACCCCCCACCCCCCACTCACTACCTGGTGCTGAGCATAACCAGATTGCAACTGAAGTTGCAGCCACTTGCTTTGCCAACTGGCCAACTGAATGCCAAGTCAATTCAATTGAATTCAGTCCACTTCAGCAATGGCGCTCTATTGAACATCCAATTGATAGTGATGCAGTCCAATCACCACTCCTCCCCTGCCCTCGCCTCCCCTACCCACCACACCCCCAACCAGCTGCTACCAATCTGTCTGCTGTTGCAACGATAGACCTTTTTATAAGCTCTCACAAACCAATAAAATGGCAAATTTATTGGGAATTAATTAAAAGTCAAGTACACATGAGAGAGGGTGGGGGGAGGGGGCATGTGAGAGATGCAATAACAACAACAACAACAACAACACTTGCAACACCTGCAACACCTCGTTGAATTCCTCGAGAGCATTCTCCTAGCATTTGAAATTGCGAAATAGTTTTTTTGGTTTTTGAAGTGGTTTCTGGTTTCTTGGAATTTCTCGGCATCTCTTGGCATCTCTTGGCTCCACTCGCTTGGCTCGCCTGACTCACTCACTGTTCACCGTTAGGCGATTGGGCGTGGCCAGATTTGAAAAACGCACTTGGGCAACCGCAGCAAGGTTGCAGCAATGAAAGCCAAGTTGAATCCGTTTGCCAATTGAAATGCGATTTTATTGATTGCCAAATAGCCCCCAAATGGGCAACAGTGCTGCGACTCGTTGTGGCAGCAATTAAGCGACATACACAAGTGTATAATTGCATTGTGGCATGCCACGTGCCATCTGTGTGCTATTCATGTTTCATCTTTGTACCACTGCACCCACCACATGTATTTCTGTGATTTTCTGATTCTGCAATTGACTTTGGGCAGATAATCGCACTTTTCATCTTCTTCTGCTTCTTCAGCTGGGATAATTGTTATTTTAAACACACACAAATAATATATTATATAATAACTTTGTTTATTTGAGACGCCTCCGTTCAAACAAACTATATATATATAACAAGCCGAGGCAGTCAGCTGCATCATTTAGCAGCCATAATCGATTGAAAATTGAAAAATGAATTTTAGATTGTGGCATCAACATAGCCATAGACATGCCACACATGCCACAATAACCACACAAATGTGGCATGTTCGGTCTCAAACTGCAAACATATACATCAAATGTGCGAAAAGGCTGTAAAATCTTTTTGTATATATTTTTTTTTTTTTACTTTGTTTTCCTTTGGAATAACTAATTTTGACAACATTTGTTGTGCATATCTGCAAATCTGATTGAAGGTTAAACCTGTGCGTGTGTGCGTGTGTATGTGTGTGTATGTGTGTGTGTGAGTGCTTCAACTCCATTGCGTTTCAATCATGATTGAAGTCACGCACACATATCACGTATGTGTTGTAAATATTTATAACGACTTCGTGGCTCGCCTTTGTGCGTTCGGCTTTGGCTTTGGCTTTGGCTTTGGATTTGGCTGTGGTTCCTCCTGCCTCGGTTTTCGTTTCGGTTGCGGTTACGGCTCTAATCGAGTGAACTATTGGCCGCAACCAAAGTTGCCAGGTAGTCGTACAAAGTTTGTTTGGGAGAGGAGCCCAAAGCGAAACGCCACCTTTCCAACTATCGCCATCTCTTTCTGGTTTTTACTACTGCTGCAGGTTTGGAAAACTCATTGAAAATCTTTCATGCAACTGTTATGCTCAGAACTGCTTGGGGCATGTGGCAGTATTTTCACTGTTTTGCATCCTTCTTCTTACAGCTGCTTCTTTGCTGCATCTTTTAATTCATAATGTGAAATGTGAGTTTTTTAGCTGTCTTTTTTATTTGTTTTCAATTCAAGCGTTGCTTATATAATGCATATATATATATGTATATATATGTATATATATATGTATATATATATATATATATGTATATAAGCACCTATTTTGGTATGTGCGAGTGCATTTCAGTTAAGGTACGTAATGCCAGATTGTGTTTGTATTTTGCTGTCATTGTCGTGTTATGCATACCAAATGGGGCGAGTATCTATCAGATACATTGTTGGTGATTTGACTTGACTGAGTTATGCATGCATGTGTATTATGCACACAATTTGCATTCACACACACACACACACACACACACACACACACACACACACACACACACACACACACACACACACACACACACACACACACACACACACACACACACACGCACACATACGTATAACAAACCAAGTCTTTATTAGATAAAGTTAGATATGAATAAGTGTCTGCTACATGTGTGTGTGTGTGTCATCTTCAACAGCGCAAGAATAGGTATAAACTAAGTGCAAAACCAAAATATATCTAAGTACAGAGAGGGAGAGAGAGAGAGAGTGTGTGTGAAAGGGAGAGACAGAGATAGAGATAGGGGAGAGAGAGAGAGACTTAGCTTCACTCACCATTGCTTTAGGATGCGCATTTTGAGTTATTCTCGTTGTTGTCGTTGTTGTTGTTGTTGTAGTTGTTGTTGTTATTATTTATTTCTTGTGCTGTTTGTTTTGTTTTTTTTTTTGCTGTTATCCTCCACTTGGGCACATTTCAGCTATAATATTTTTGTGTAAATGCTCTGCTCACCACAAACACATCCAAATCAAAATAAAAATAAAAAAAATAAATAAATAAAACACGTTGGCAACAACAGGAAGAAAAATTCCAGAAAAAAAATTCTGCGCATGCGCAGCGCACTCGATTTCCAGTCGGGGGAAATTAATAAATCGCCGCCGATAGCGATTGCATTCATTTGTTGTTGTTGTTGTTTTTGTTGTTTATTAACCAAGGTATTAATTACGACAGCAACAACAGCAACAGCAACAGCAACAACAACAACGCGCTGTAAAAAGTTGCTTGACCAATTTCTCAGCACTTTCGAAAGAAATTTTCGCTGTTGTCGCTGGTTGCTTTTACGGTTGCAACAACAACAATTGCTGCAGTAGCCATTGACGTTGCATGTTGACCACACACACACACAAATACACACACACACACACACACACACACACACACACACGTAGACACATGCAAAGACATTGCATAGTTTTGCGACTTTTGTTTTTCACTTGCACAAACATTTTCAATTCAAACAACAGCAACAACAATGCCGATCTGGCAACGCTGTATGCAGTGAATGCAACTAGTAAAAAAAAGGCAATGCAACTGCAAAGAAACTTACTAAAAAAATTAGCAAGAAAAACTTTAGCTGTGTGGAGAGAGACAGAGACAGAGAGAGAGAGAGAGAGACAGAGAAAGAGAGAGCAGGAGAGAAGAAACGTTTTGCTTTGTTGTTGTTGTTGTTGTTTGAATTTTGAATCTTAATTATCATTTAATAGGTTCTTAGAAGCACACACACACATTGGCCAACATTGTTGTTGTTGTCAATCGATCAGCAGTTAATGGAAAACATACGTTGTTGCTGCTGCTGTTGCAATTGTAATTATAAAAACAAAACAAAAATTAATCACTGTTATTAAAAATTTGTCATTGTGCATTTTGCCGGTCTGCTTACAATTACACATTTGCTGTTGTTGTTGTTGTTATTCTTGTTGTTATTGTTGCTTTCAACTTACACGAGACGCGACAGCATAAACGGTTTTAGCTGTCTCTGCGCACAAAGTTAGCCATAGACTGAAAACACTGAAAACCTGCGAACTGAGCGCCGCCAACATAAAACGAAAAACGCTGGCTCAAAAGCGTCGCCAGCAGCGATTTTGCTGCACAAGAGAACTGAGACGCCTAAGAGAGCGAGAGCGAGAGAGTTGTTGTTGTTGTTGTCGTCGTACCTGTCGGCAGCGCAGCGCAAGTGCAGCACACTCAAGCGAACCACTCAAAGCGAACAAGTTTTCTGCTTTTCTGTTTTCTGTTTTCTTTTTCGTTTTTGTATTAAAGGATATACACATATGTATGTACATAAATAGGCAAACACACACACACACACACACACCTGTGTACATACATAAGAGGCAGACAAACAATGGGTTTGGCAAATTGCGCTAGGCGTAGTAGCTTGAAGAGTGCACGAAACAGAGAGAAGAGAAGCAAACGAAGCTAAAGCGCTGTTTCACAGCACAGGAATAGGAATTCCAACAAAAGCAGAATAAAGGGAAGAACAAGCAGAAGCAGAAGCAGATGTGGAAGAAGAAGCAGCAGCAGCAGAAGCAGAACAAACAGCAGCAGCGGCTCTAAAGTACGGTGAGCGCAATCGAGCGAACGAACGTTGACGTCGACGCTAACGTTAACGTTGACGCCGGCAGCGAAGGCAGGTACACATGTTATACAAACATACATATGAACATATCATGTGTGTGTGTGTGTGTGTGTGTGTATGTTTGTTAGTTTTGTTATGTTTGTATGTATGTAGTTAAGCCTGTTGTTAATACCTGGCAGCATACAAAAGAACAAAAGGTGTGTTTGTACCGTCTGTGTGTGCGTGTGTGTTTTTTTTTTTTTTTGTTGGTTACGCCATGGAGGTGAGAATCTCCTGAAGATACAGGGGCCCGGGCCACCTGCATGCACGATTCAAAGACAACGTCAATGCATGCGTACTAAACTCACCCCCACACACACACCCCCACACCCGGCGGTATCACCGTAAAGTATTACTTCACCGGGGTGGGTTGCCTAACTAGGCACTCTCCGTCACTCGCCGCTCAGTTTCGCATAATCTCAGATCCTTCTGTATGCTTATGATGAGCTGGCGGACATCTCTCCAGTGTGACGGAGACTCCAACATGTGCTCTACCAAGCTCTCCGGTGGTGGCACTGAGCTAGTCCATCCCCTGTATCTCGAACAGTAGTAGAGCACATGTTCCGGATCCTCGATGGCGTTCGGGCATGTCGGGCACTGCGGCGTGTCCTCGTGCCTGAACCTGTGCAAGTAGCTCCTGTAGCCGCCGTGACCTGAAATAAACTGCGTTATATGGTAGTCTACCTCACCTGCACTTCTCCCGACCCATTCCTTTAGGCTGGGAATCAATCGGTGCGTCCACCTTCCTTTCCTCGCCTCGGTCCACCTACTCTGCCAGGTGTCCATCGTCGCCGCTCTTGCTGACCTTCGGATGGTATCCATAGCGTCCGGCGCCGCTATCCTTCTAGTGCGGATCTCCTTCATCTCTTTCGCCAACAGGTCGACTGGCACCATTCCTGCCAGGACCAGAGCTGCATCTTCCGAGACCGTGCGGAAGCCGGAAATCACTCGGAGGGCGCTCAGCCTATAAGGTGCCGAGAGCTTCTTTTTTAGTCCTTTTTTATTGGACACAGCCGTTGCCCATATGGGTGCCGCGTACAGCAGTACGGAGGCTACTACCCTCGCCAGCAATTGGCGCCTCGCTGGCTTAGGGCCCCCAACGTTGGGCAGCATGCGCGAGAGAGCACCTTGCATTTTGGCTGCTCTCTGGCTGACATACTCTATGTGCGGCCGGAAGCTGAGTCTATTGTCCAACCTGACGCCCAGGTATTTTATAGACTCCTTGGATTTCACAACATCGTTGTTGACTTGCACCTGTATGTACTCTATTACTTTGCGGCTTGTAATGAGTACGGCCTCCGTCTTATGGCCTGCAAGTTCCAAGCTGGCATCCTTCATCCATCTTGCCACAATTTTTATTGCCGCGTTCGCTGCGGCCTCTACCTCCTTGCACTCCTTGGCTACTACAACTAGTGCCAGGTCGTCCGCGAAGCCAATGAGGGTGCAGCCCTGTGGTAGTTGGAGCCTAAGTACCTCATCGTACATTAGGTTCCACAGCAGAGGGCCCAGAACGGAGCCCTGTGGCACTCCTGCTGTGACCTCGTAGCTCCTTGGTCCGTCTTCAGTATCATATTCCAACACCCGGTCTGATAGGTAGTTGGATATGATACTTGCCATGTACGGTGGTACTCCAATTCCATGCAGGGCTGTCCTGATGCGCGACCAGTTCGCCGAATTGAACGCGTTGCGTATGTCTAGCGTTATTACGGCGCAATACTCCTTGTCGCCCCATCTCCATCTCGATCCCTCAATTGCCTTGGCTGCAATGTCTACAACCGCCTGGATTGCATCTACGGTGGAGCGGGCTTTCCGAAACCCGTATTGGCTGGCTGAAAGCGCGTTCTTTTCCTCGACGATGGCCAGAAGCCGGTTATATATTATCTTCTCCAGGACCTTTCCCGCTGAGTCTAGGAGGCAGATAGGCCTGTATCCTGACGGATGCGTCGGCGCTATCCCCTTTTGGCAGGAGGATAAGCCGTTGCCGTTTCCATACCTTTGGAAATACTCCGTCCTGTAGGCATTTTGCGTAGGTTGCCGCAAATACTTCTGGTATTGTGCGGACCGCCAGCTTTAATGCCTTATTGGGGATACCATCTGGTCCCGGGGCCTTTTTTTCGCCCATTCCCCTGATTGCCCCCAAGACCTCTTCCGGTGTGACGGCCTGAACGAGCTCCGTTCGTTGGGGTGGGTTTATTCCTTGTAGCCTTTGTAGCCTCGGATGTTGGGGAAACAGCGTGGCCACTATGTTGGCTAAGGCTATAGGGCAAGTCACCCGAACGGTCTCCTGGCTCCTGATCTTTTTCATCACCACCTTGTATGCGGTTCCCCATGGATTCACATCGGCCTCCTCGCAGATTGCCCGGAAGCAGCTGGCCTTGCTACTTTTGATGCTGCGTTTCAGCTCCCTTTTGGCTCTTCTGAGGTCATCCAGCCTACTGGCAAATTCCGGGCGGCCCCTGGCACGTTGGGAGCGCCTTCTGGCCAGTAGGCACGCTTTTCTTAGCTGGTTAATACCCTCATTCCACCAATAGCAGGGCGTTGCTCGTCCGCTTGGCTTTCTCCTGGGCATGGACAGATCGCACGCATCCGTAACGCAACGCATTAGGCTGGTTGCCATATTGTCGGCAGATTGCCAGGTGGCTGGGATTGCGGTATAACGCAAGGCTTCGGTAAGGGTATCCCCGTCTAAGAGGTTCCCTTTCCACTTGGGCCCACGTGTTTGGGGTCGTGGCTGTCGTTGCGGTATCCCATTGATCACAAAGTGTATCGCTTGGTGATCGCTGAAAGTGAAGTCCTCGCTGACTCTCCACGTCATCCTCCTGCATAGTGAGCTGCTGAGCAGGGTAATATCTATAATTGACCCTCTACCAGCCTTACGATACGTTAGCCGCCTCCCGTCGTTTGCGATGTTTACATCGATCGATGCAAACTCCTCTAGCAGACAGGTTCCTCTGGCATTTGTCGCACGACTGCCCCATTCTACTGCCCAGGCGTTGAAATCCCCGGCAATTACTATGGGGGATCTGCCGCGAGCATCCTCCGAGATTTCCTCTAGCAGCTGCTGGAATCGCCTCAGATCCCAGCTTGGCGGGGCGTAACAACTATAGAAGGTTATAGCGTTAATCTTCGCCCGAACAAACCCTTCGTGGTCTGTACTAGTTTCTTTCGGTGGTGTCCGGAGAGACCAGATGGCCGCCTTCCCACACCTGCTAGCTGCCCAGCCGCTTCCAGTGATTGGCCTGTGCGGCTCGGAGATTATGGCCAAGTCTACTTGCGTTCCCTGACCGACTGTCTTAGCAGGGCCTGAGCTGCCTCGCAGTGGTTGAGGTTCAGCTGGACGCACTTCATGTTCTTTTGGATAGTGCACTCCTGAACATAGGACATCTTCCGCTGCCGGCGATGTGTTTACTGTTGGTGTTCTTCGCTTTGCAGAACATACACTGCGGCTCTTTGTTGCAGTCTTTGGCCAGGTGGTTCTGTTCACCGCATCTTCGGCACAGATTCGACCGGTCCTGCTCGCTCTTGCACTGTCTTGCAAGGTGGCCAAACTCCAGGCATCTAAAGCACTTCGTAACGCTAATGCGCACCCGAAGTCTTGCGTTGACCCATCCCACTTTAAGAAATCCGGCAGACAACGCCTTCTTTGCGCTATCTGCTGGTAGCCTAATTGAGGCAGTTTGGGTCTGCCCATAAGCCTTGCGCAGGGTGATGTCCTCCTGAGGTGCCTCCACGTCAAATTGTCCGCGGAGCGCCTTGCTTATCTCCTCCTTTGTGGTGACCTCATCGAGATCCCTAGCTTCGATGGTCACCCGGTGAGCGAGAGATCGTACCTCTGCCTGGTCACCCAGCGTATCAACCACGAGGCTCCTGAATGCCGAGGTATCTATGCCTGGCTCATTCAGCTGCAATAGCAGCTCGCCCTTCTGGGTCCTCCGTATCTTGGAGACCGCCTTCCCAAGCTCGCTGAGCTTCCCGTCCGCTTTGACTTTGCGGAGTATATCGGCGTAGCTAGCGTCGCCTTTCGCTGCGATTAGTATAGCGTCAGGGCGCGGCTTGTTGATGCGGACCTCTCGCCTCTTTGGCTTTGTGGCCTTCTTGTGGGTGACCTTAGTCCACAGGTCGCCTTCCGAAGGTTCCAAGGGTTTCGGTGCCTCCACGCATGAGGCCTTCTCCGCAACCCGGTTCTCCTTGGGGTCGACCGAGTCGCTTTCTCCCCTACTCCGTTTGCTGTGAGGTGTGTTCGACCCTGCACGCAGTCTCCTTTTTACCTCCACTACGGATCTTGACGGTGGGGACGTCTGTGAGGACTGGTGTGTCCTGATGACGGCCTTAGCCCCATCATCATGGAGCTGGATGGCTACTAGCTCGTAGAGCGCTTTTATGCTCTCGATTGAGTCGCGCATCGGTTGGTGGATGGAGCGCCGTTTTCCATCCTCCAACATCTCCACCAGCTTGGAGATCTCCTGACCGAGATCGCATAGCGCTGAGCTATGCGGCTCCGCCAGGTCTACATTTTCCTCCCTTTCGATCTCCGGTGGTAGCGTTGGCGCTGCTCCACCCACTGGAGATCTCATCATCCTCCTACTCTTCGCGAACGCGTCGCCACTTTCTTTTGTTTGGGTATTGATATTATTCATTTTATTGGGTCCCAACTCCAAGTCGTTATCTCTGGTCGTTGTACAGTTGCGTAATAATCCCATGGTTATCTTTGCAAGCAGGGAGGCCATGCGAGGGTTGACACCCGCCCTTATGGGGTCGGGTGTTCAGAGCCGGATTCGCTTTAATCAGGGGTATGACATCTGAACCTGTACTGCCAACTTAATGACGACGCACCAGAAAGCGTGCTTGGAGAATTGCCAAGTTTTAACGGGACGGAGGCGGTAGAAGCATTACCCTAGCAGTCATTTCGGCAAGATTCCACTCCGCTTACTGAGATGCTAGAATACTGCTACCGTCAGCCCAAATTGCGTCGACTCCGAAATGGGTTCCAGTTCTCTAATCCCAAGGCATTACTGGACTCTGCCTCAGTCGCCTTCTCGTGTTGGTTGACCGCCAAGCGGGTGCTTAACGGCTTTCCGGGGGATACCTGGCCTACTGCCGGAGGTCACGAGTTGCTTGCACTACTCGGGACAAGAATCGACTTGGCCATTGCCTTGTTAATGGCGATCAAGCACTTTCCGCCTACTAGAGGCACTTGTCCGAGTAGTGTTATCCCCGTGTCATATCAGTCGCCTCATACGACAAGCTACGACTCGCTGTGGTGGTATTCTTGTGCCCGCCACCACACGGTGTTGTGTGTGTGTGTGTGTGTGTGTGTGTGTGTGTGTGTGTGTGTGTGTGTGACTCAACAGTCAGCTATGTATGCACGTATGCTGCGGCGACTGCGGCCGTTGCCCAAAGGAAACACCAACAACAACAACTGGAATTGATTGGCGCGCGCAGCTCCAAAGGCAGCATTAACAGACGCAGCCTCAAAGAGACACAGCAACAAATGTACCCAAAACATATACATATACACAAACACACACACGCACAAAAGGAAAATAATCAACACGCATACATACGCAGTTACTTGTATGTACTTGTTGTTGTTGTTGTTCGCCTGTGTCGCAGTCAAAGAGAGCGCAAGAGAGAGTGAGAGCGCGAAGAATCAGAGAAGAGCGACGCACAGGTAACAAAAATAATTAACGCATTGTGAACAGAGCGCTAAACGCACATACACACATAAATATAAATTTAAATGTACTACTAAATCTGATCTAATGTTGCTTGCCACACAGTGTTGCAGTGTCAAAACACTTTCGTGACACACTGTGCTCAGTTAGCTTAGAGGACATGGAGAGGACAAGGGCAAAGCTAAGGTTAAGCGAAAACAAAACAAAAGACACGTCGCCAGTTGTCTTTTACCTTTTTTATTGTTTTCTCGGCAGCAAAGCATCCTCAAAAGATATGATCAACAACAACAAGAACAACAATGCACGCTTGTGGTACATATAAATGTGTGTGTATATATGTGTGTTTGTATCGTATAACGCGTATTTCCATATGGCCTGCACGGGCATCATTTGGGTCGACTTTGCTTTTATTTTCTGCTTCGGCCCAGTTGCCAAGAGTTATAACGGATTTATCTCAAGTTACCAAGTAGCAATGCACACACACACACACACACACACACACACACACACATGCATACATACATACATACACATATACAGTTGCACTTGCAGTGCCGTAAGACAAATATGTTTTCATTTTGTGCATATTCTCACAAGACTTTTTTGCGCGTTTTATTTAATTTATATTCCACATAACTTTGCAAAAAAAAAGTCCAGGCACTGCAACAGTCTTTGCTCTCGCTCTCGCTCTCTGCTTTTCTATCCCCCTTCCCACTCTTTCTCTCTTTGCTTTTGCTGCGCTCTGTTTGCCTTCTTTTTATTTTACGTTCTGCCTGCGTTAGTTTCTTCTGCCGCTCCCTCTCTCGCTCTCTTTGCCGCAACGTGGGCGCTTGTTGTTGTTGTTGTTGTTGTTGTTGGTGGTAGGCATCATGAGAATTCGTCTAATAACACGACAGGAAATTAACGTTTTAATTACAAGGCGCGCTCTCGCTTAAGTTTGTTTCTTTTTCCTTTTCCTTTTTCCTTTTTAACTTTTTTTTAATTTTTTATTTTTTTATTAGATGCCCAGCAGCGGTAAACTCGTAAACGTAATTGATTTTCCATGGCTACATGGGAAATTGGCCATAACATTAGCAGCACCAACAGCAGCAGCAGCAGCAGCAGCAGCAGCAGCAATAGCCGTAATCAACTGGAAATACGGTCCTACCTCAACATTTGCCACAAAAATGCTGCGCCTGCGCGTGCCTCGCATTCCGAATGCCAAGCGGTCATCGAGGCTGACTTGGTTTTTGGTCTGCGTCTTGGTTTGGGCTTGGGTTTGTTTTTGGGCTTGCATTTGGGCCTGGACAGCAATCAACACGATGTTGGCTACATGGCTGGCATGTCAAAGATATGTTTGCTTCGACACATGCCTTGCACACACTTGCACCGCCCATTCCCCTGGCGAAAAATTCCAAAATACAGTTGTGCCACGGTCACGATTTCAGTTTCTGCTGTTTTTAGCGGCTTGCAACAATATTTCCACAGCATCGCATGCGATTTAAGGCGTTGTTGTCTGTGTTGCAAGCATCAATTGATTAATTGTCATAATCTAGAGTAATCTAGAAATTGTGATTCATAATTCATAGATTATGTTATTAGTTCTGCTCAAATTGTACACGAATTTCTCTTTCGATCGATAAATAATTCAATTTGAAATCTAGCAAATCAAATTTAATTCACATTCACATTTGTTCAAGCTTTACGAATACTTTTCGAATACTCGGCCTGAAGAGCAACAAATTGTGAGTATTAACTGCTTAGGCTTGACATAAGCAGCTTTATGGAACTAAACTTTACTAAACACATTGACTGCTTTACTTAACGTGATGCACACCTACGTTGCAAAATGAAGTGAAGCAACAAGTAAACAGAGCCATTGCTTTTGACATTCCTCTTTGCCAAAGACAAATGTCAGCAGCATTGATGCTTGCTGTCATCGGATTTCAATGCCAAGCCAGGCCCAGCCCAGTCAAGCTAGGCCAAACCAAGAAAAGCTGTTTGCCGAGGCGAGCTGCGTGTCGAGACGAGCCGAGACGAGCCGAGACGAGCCGAGGCGAGCCGAGCCGAGCGAAGCTGAAAGCCGACTCAAACCGAGCCGAACCCATCATAGAATGATAATTTTGCAGCCTGTCAAATGCACAGCAACAGCAACAGCAACAGCAACAACAACAACTACAGTGATAGCCATAAATAATGCCGCACATTAAAGTGCGCCGTCGTGTTGCAGTCAAGTGACAGCGTCTTCGTCGTAGTCATCGTTGTTGTTGCCGTTTCTTTTGTCATCTTGGCCATTTCCAGTGTCACTGTCGTCTGCAACTGATTAGTCAGCAGTTTTTCTTTCTGTTTTTTCTTTTCGGTCGCTTCACACATTCAAATCGAATCCGAGTGCAACAAGTGAATTAATAATTAACATTGCCGTAAAAAAAAGGAAACGTTTTTTATACCAACAGCAAAATGAGGCACATTCAATTTGAAAAAAAAAAAATCATAAAACATTTTCCTTTTTATGAAAATCTTTGCAAACAATTTCAATATACTTCATCTTAGCTTTTATTAGATTTCGAATGAATTAAAAAATGCTTGAAGCACTGAGAAAAATATTCATCAACATCAAATACCACTTATCACAAAAAAAGATGAAAAATTGCCAGATCTTAACAGATCTTGAAGATCAATATTAAGTTAAGATGCAATTATTCTCGATGGAAAAGATATATCTTGAAAATGGTATTTCTTTAATGCAACTGTGAAACGATTTATTTCGCTAAAGGAGGAAAAGTTATCGATAACATTAAAAAACAGACTTGTACGAGAACTTTTATCCCCAATTTGACGGATGCTTATCAAGCATACTTTTGAATACGAATTTTACCTACTGCGTGCAAGAGTATTCCTGCATAATCCCGACTGAGGCTTATACGTATTTTATGCATTTTTTTTATTGCTTAGAAGGATGTTATAAAGATTTACATACTATATCTGAACCTGCTGACATCACTGATAGAACTTAACATTCAGAAATGGGAACATTTTGAAAGCAGAAGTTTTGCGAAATGAGTTTAGACACAGCGAGTTTAAGCTGAAATTCAGTTTCATAAACGCCATTTTCTTGAGCAACAAGTGAACGAAGCCGCTTTCAAGGAAAATCGATTTAAAATGTATAAATATGCAGCGCAGGGTGTGAAAAATAGCTCGTTAATTAATAATGAGTATAAAATGAGAGCGCGCGTGCCGATTCCCTTCTCGACTGGCCGGCCACCAGGCGGGGCATAGGAACGGAAAACTGGTTGTGTGATGGTCGATGATGATGATGATGATGATGATGATGATGATGATGATGGTGATGATGATGATGATGATGATGATGATGATGATGATGATGATGATGATGATGATGATGATGGGCGGGCGGATGGCCAGCGAAATCGCAAACGAGCCAAAGTCAGTGGAGTCAACAACAACAACAACAACAACAATAACAGCTACAAGTCCTGGACAAGGACAAAAATACAGACAGACAGCAACACAAACACAATCAAACGAAATACCTGCAGATGAAAAGCACGGCGAAACAGAATAATAATAATAAAATAAAAAAAATAAGTGTGAAAAATATCTGCGAATGCAGAATGAGTGTATGACAAGCAGGACGAGAACGAGGACGAGAACGAGAACGAGGACGAGGGCGAGGACAAGCCAGCCAGCTGGAAAACCCAGCGAGCCATCCAAGTAAATAAATAAGCAGTCATAAAAGCAGCACACACACACGCGCACATACAGAGAAAGATAGAGAGAGCGAGAGGAGAGAGAGGGGGAGAGAGCTATTCTTTGGTAATTCCATGGCGCAGAATGAGAGAGAGAGAGAGAGAGAGAAGGCAAAGACGAATGCCGAATGCGGATTGCAAAAGGTTGCCCTGCTGGCGAAACGGTAATAAATGCTTGGCAAATAGAGAAGCAAACAAACATAACTTATACATACATACATATACACACACACACACACACACACACACATACATACTACACACACTACATACACACACACTACACACACTTGCATTCAGCACGTCGTTCGACAGTCACTGGACAAGCATTGAACATTTTAAAGCGACGCCTGCTGCATCGGCAACACTTTTTCCCTTTCATTTGGTTTAATTGTTAGCTCCGGCACAGTGGCTGCTCAACTGTGGGGCGAACAATTCATTGTGGTCATCTGCAGTTTCAATCAATAATTTGCCTTCAATGTGTGCACATCATTTTGAGCACAATTAAAATTTGCTATTTATTATTTATGCATTCATATTCAAATATTATTTTTATTCATTCAGCAGTTCGATTTAATTGCTGGCATATAATTTAAATGCGCAATATGCACAGATTACCATTGAACAAAATAATGTAATAATATATTAACAGTTATTTCGAGCACATCACTCATCGATTAACCTTTACATTAATTCTTTAATCTTTAATTTGTTTTGCTGTTTTTTTTTATTAAATACTTTATATAAAAAATGACGACATCTAAAATTGCCAAAACTAAACCGATTTCAAATGAATATCTTAATAAGAACTAAGTATGATGGTTACTTAAAGTAAGCAAGAAATTGAAATAACTTGACTTATTTAACGTTAATTTGTACTGAGTACTCACTCACCTTGGATCTTGTCGCAGCGATTGATCGCCCAGTAAAAGTTCAGTTCTTCCTTTTGATATGCTACTTGTGGGACTATTTTGTTGCTGTTCGTGTTGTTGTTGCAGTTGCAGTTGCTGTTGTTGTTGTTGTTGCTGCTGCTGAAGTTGTTGTTGTTGCAGTTCAAAGACGGCAGCGCCGCTGAGCAACTGTTGCTGTGTGGTTATATTATTGCTGCCGGTTGCTGCTATTGCTGTTGCTGCTGCCGTTGTGTTGTATGGGGAAAGGCCAAGGCCTTCGCTAGACTGGTGCACGATGACGTCATCCTTAAGCGTAGTTAGTAACTGCGAAAGAGACAGAGTGAGAGAAATAGAGAGAGAGAGAGAGAGAGAGAGAGAGAGAGTGAGTGTCTATTAGCCAAATGATTGCAGGCTTGCAATGGAACTTAAAACAAATCAAGCAGAAGAATCACAAAAATCTGACCGGAAACGCAATAAAACGAAACGAAACGAAAACGTGCAACAGACAATGTTGCAACAATGACAAGGACAACGACAACAATTGTTGCCACCTCACCTCTCGTCTCGGTGGATACAAATTATTCGATATTAGTAGATCACAATTTTTCATAGCGGACGTCCCAATGATGTTGCTGCTGCAATTATTGCTGTTATTGTTGCTGCTTAAATGTAAATGTTGCTGTCCAATATTGCTGCTGCTGCTGCTGTTGATGTTGATGTTGATGCTGTTGTTGTTGTTGCTGCTGCCGATGGTGTGCTGAAGCTGGTGCTGGTGCAGTTGCAACTCGGCAAACGCCTGTTGCAGCTGTCCACTGGAAATGGCCGTCGAGTATTCGGTTTTGGGCGTTGTCGTTCCATGTACGGATGATCCACTGTGGCAACGCATCGGCAATGCAATATCTGCCGCTGTCACAATGCTCGTCTTGCCAACGCCAACAGCTGTTGTTTCCGATATTAGCGGCGATGTTGATGTTTGTGCATCAACAAAATGTGCACCACCACCAACACCACCAGCAGCAGCAGCAGCAGCAGCACCAACATCAACAGCAGCAGCAGCAGCAGTAACAACATCGCCGCCCAACGACGACGGCTGCATCTGCAATTGTCGCTGCTGATGTATTGCTGCTGTTGTTGCCAGTGTTGCTGCTGCCGCTGGCAATGTTGTTGTTGCTGGCAGCGTTGTTGTCGGTAGCTGTGCGTGTTTGTTGTTGTAACTGATGTAGGTGATGCCACAATAGTTGGCACCATCGACATCATCATCATCATCATCCATATCATCGTCGTCCACCTCCTCGGCCAAATGTTGCAGACTGCTCGCCAGCAATGATTTTGCCTGCAAGGGTTTACCAGTGGCAGCAGCCGCTGCCAATTGTTGCTGCAGCTGCTGCAACTGTTGCTGCTGGGCATGGCTCGTCTGATAGATGTGACCAGTTGCGCTGCTCGTCTTGTTGCTGCTGCTACTGCTGCTGCTGGCGCCTGCTGCTGGTTGCCCCTGTTTAAGTGCTGTTGTCGCTGCTGCCGTTGCGCCAACAATTGCCGATGTTGCAGCCGTTGAGATGCTGTTGCTGCTGCTATTGTTGTTCGGTCGATCGCCTGTTGCGCTCGCTGTTGCTGTTGCTGTTGCTGTCGCTGCTGCTGCTGCTGCCGCTGTGGCAGCTGCAACGGCGGCGCTAACCAATGCCGCCGACGGTGCTGCCGATGGTGTTGACATTGTTGTCGTCGCCGTTGTTGGCGCCAGGGATGGTGCGCTGATGGGGCCACCAGCTGTTGCTGTTGTCATTGTGGCGCTGCTGCAGGTGATTTGATTGCTGCTAAATGACGTCACATAGATCGGCGTCGATTCGTTGAGGAAGCTCAGGTCCTGTTTCTGGCTGGGCAAAGTGCCGCTTTTCGATTGCTGCAGCTGCACTTTCCACAGCGCACGTGACAACGGTGAATGAGAGAGAGAGAGACAGACAGATATAGAGAGAGGGAGAACGAACGAGAGTAGAATGAAAGGAAAATATAAGTGGCGAGAGACAGAGACGGGCGGGGAAATCAAATATTGGGAATGATTCATCAATTATCGTTAGAGCAATTTGTTATCGATGCTAAATAAATCAATGTTATCGATTACTTGCACAATTATTAACTGGACACTACAACAATCGATTAACATGCACATTGATATCGATTGCGATCAATTTAACAATTGCACTGAGCAAAAAAACATATCTTAACGAAACGAAAACGAAATCCATTTTATTTGAAAAGTGTATTTCGAGAATTTGAAATCATAATTCAATTACCTTCCCAGAAAGTCAAAAATTCGAACTTAACTAATATTTACTTGGTTTTCCCTAATTCTTGGACCACTTTCAAATATGCCCAGAAATGTTGCAAATATTTCTTATTGAACAAAATTAAAATTTTTTGAAGATTCTTGGATTATTTTGTGTCGCCTGCTATTAGTTGGCACTATTAATCAATATATAAATAAAACGCTTTTTTTTTTTGTTTATTTTGAACAAAAAAGCGTTTTTCAAAGGAAAAAGTTATTTTTGTCATTGACTGTTTCCCACTGACGCCAACACATAAACACACAAACACACACACACACACACACACTTGTCTATATCCTTTTTCCGCAATGTTCTCAATAATAAATGAAAACTCCAAAAATGCTGTTGCTTTATTTGCATATATGCAAATCAATCAAAATTCATTTAAGTGAAGCCAGCCAAATTAATCCAGACGCAAACACGCCTATTCCCAGAGCCGGGCTTTGGCCCGCCTAATCAAATCTGCATTATTAATATACACAATATGGTACAGTGAACAGCCAACACGTTGAACGATAATCCAGAATGAACACTACTAAATGATTAAATGCTCATTTCATCTAGAATTATAAATTGCAGCAGCAAACTGAAATGAATGCAATCAAATCGAATTATTAAACAAATTTGAATGGATACATTTTTGGTTGTTCAAAAAATGTCGTTAAATGATGAGTTTTCTCAATTTGGAATTATATCATTTCCATTAATTTATTTGCTTTGGCATGGAATGTAGCAGTCTATTAGGCAAACATTCTGTAGTGAGTGTTTACTGTACCATTTAGACACCTTTTGTTAAACCTTGCGTAGGTGTGCCAACATCTTTCCATCTCTCTCTCTCTCTCCCTGTCTCGGTCTGCCTGGGTGCGTGGGCGGCTAACAAAAGGTGAACTCAGTCGCTGAATCGATGTCTGACATTGGCACAAGCACCGCACCCAGTACCAAGCAGTGACTGCAAAACTGTACGATTTGGTGTGCCAGCCAACATTTAATGTGCATGTTTAATAATATGTTAAGCTCTATGTGGGGGTTGTCAAACAACAAATTACAAATAAACAAACATAAACAAAATAACAATAACAAAAATCAGATAAAGACATTCATCATTAAGTCCACGGATTGCCGGCAAATGGGACACTGGATTAAATCTTTAGCATGTTCTAGCTGCACGGCGCACTCCTTGCACAGGCAGAGATGCCGGCAGGGCAGTAGAATAATATTCCGGTCGCGATCCATACAAATTACACAAATTATTCGGTTTGGCGCTAACTTCCACAATAATGATAATAATCGGTTGAATATCCATTTGTATGTACACGCCAGAGTTTGAAACACTTTTGTTGGCAGATAGAGGCGACAGTAATGTGGTAAGATGTTAATTAGCAAATATACGCCATGCTCACCAAGAAAAGCAATCAAGTAACGAGGTGCACGTTCTATATCGAAGTAGATGACGAAGCTGAAGAAGAGCATGAAGGCCAAAGTTATTGCTTTCAACAGTATCATCTTGTATGTAGTCGAAAATATCGCAGACTATCTGATGCAAATCGCTGTACAAGATTTTGAAGTATTTGAATACAGTCGCAGCTAGTTGGTAACCGTCGCAGAGGTAGCTCCAGATGTGAACCAGGCAGTAACCCACAAAACAGATGCTGATTGTTGCAGTAGCACAATATCAATACGATTTTCGACTGAATTCAGAAATGAGCAACGACAAACTAAAATGACAACAAATGCAAAGCAACCCTGCACAATCTCCTCTCATATATATATATATATAGATACATATATATATGTATATAAGATCACTTGAAACTTATTGCTGCGATTCTCAAACCAGTCCAATCAATCCAAACTCAAATGCAATTCACAAAAACCATCCTTGGTGCACTTTCAACTCGCTTCCAATTTGCACTCACTACAAATTAGCTCGCTTCGATAACGCGATAGACCCGATAAATATCGTTAATATGCAATGCTGCAATTTGTTTTAGTTTTTTCCTGCAATTTTTGTGACACAAACATTCTCATTCAAAAGGAAAGAAACGAAAAACAATAAATGAATGGTTTTTTCTTTTTATGTGTGCTGAGTGCAGGGTATATGCTAGTCGCGCATATTTTTGAATTATTGACAATGAAGACGAGTCAGCAGTCGATGGCTGCAGTGTGTGGCAAGTGTGGGTCAATCAGTTGGCTGGGTCGAGGAGCAGCCAGCAATAGTATGCAACCAAGTACGGCGAGAGCATCCTGGCATCCTGGCATCCTGGCATCCTGGCATCCTGACATCCTGTTCAGCTGGCTGCTGATAACAACTTATAATAATTCGGATTAACCAATAACCGGTTGACCAGACATCAAAATCAATCTGACTGTGACTTAGCCGGAGTAATTTGCGGCAATGGTTAACTGGTTAAATATGGCATTAACTTGCCACATTGATTGTCGTTGATTGGCAGGCAGTTGATAGTTGAGCAGCGAGCAAGTGATTTATTATTTGAATCAATTGCAATGCGAAAAAGGGAAACTATTCATAAAAAATACAAATAAATGTACAATTTGTCCGCTGTTGATTTCATATATTCGTGACATTTACTGTGATTTATGAGTCTGTAAACACACAACTTTTCATAATATTATTGCAAGTGGCATATGAAATCTCGAATGTTTCCGGCAGGATGTTTCAAAAAAAAAAAAAACCCCTCAAAGAAGGCAAACTGAGAAACGGAAACTGCTGCATAATCGGGCCTAACCGATGGCGAAATACTCTAATATCAGCTGATAACAGGTGACGAGGGAATTTTAGCGTAGCTTTTAGACAAGTTGGTTTATCGATGTGCACAATCGATACTATCGATTTCTCAACTTTATAATATCAGAGCATAATTATCGGTTATTCACGCATGAAAGCTATACGATATAGTTGTAAGACGCTAATAACTTGTTTGACAATATAACACGAATATGTTTTTCAGCCAAGAACTAATCTTTCGACCAATCGTTCCTTTGGCTTGAATAGTTATTCAATCCGGTCGTACTTAGATAAATATTTGCCAAGTTTTATTATTTCGATTTTCTTAAAAATTGAGCGAAAAAGACAGACAGACAGACAGACTCGACAAATGATGCTGATCAAATATACATATATACTTTAAGGGCTCGGAGACAACTCCTTCAATGCATACGTCAAATATTCTCGACAAACTTAAAGGAATCTTCTATATCAAAATATGAAATGATCAAATTTGATTTTTATAATAATAATAGAGGAAAACTTTTTGTTTTGATTGCGCACAAATTTCTATATATCGATTGAAGTTGAAATGGATGGCTGCAGGATGTGTCGTCAGGGGCAGTCAAGTCGAGCAGTTTCTCGACTCAAGTAATCCTTGTTATTTTTCATAAGCTTGTGTTTGTTTTTGATTTCCTTGTTGTTTACTGTCAATTTGTGTATGTGTGCGTGTCTCTGTGTGTGTGTGTGTGTGTGTGTGTGTGTGTTTATTTCCATCTTCTACTTTGTGTGCGTGGTGCTTGCAAAGTTGTGCAACAAATGTTTCACTTTTAGTTTCTATTTTTCTGTCCGTTTGACTTTTGCCATTGTTGTTGTTGTTGTTGTTGTTGTTGTTGTTCTACGTGTTTGTTGAATTTTTAATTAATTTGCTGACTTTTTCCACATGCTTTCAGCAACTTGGTCAAAGAGTTCAGTCCACTGTCGCGCCGTGGCTTAAATGGGGCTGCTTTCAAGCTGCTTTCATCTGGGTTGACTGCATGGCATAAATATTGACAACTAGTATTTGTATGTGTGTGTGCGAGTGTGTGTATGTGTGTGTGTGTGCGAGTGTGTGTTTGTTAACTCCTATGTTATAAAACTGCAACATAAACTTAATTGGAAATTCAACTTTTTACTTTTATGCGTTTTTGTTGGGTCTGCATATACATATGTTTCCCCTTCAAATGTGAGTCGAGGCGGACAGCAAAAAGTTTAGGAGAAATTCGTGTAATATAAATTAAATATTGTTGTTAAGCAGACGACTCCACTTTTTGCCTTATAAAAATATACAAATATAGAAAATGTTTTCGTTTTTAAATATTTCAATTTTAGTTAACAAAATGTGTGTTTCTCATTTATTACAATTACAATTGTGTCCTTAATTGCTATCGATTCGAAACGGAGGCAGTTATCGATAAAAATAATAAAGAAAACTGGATCTGCTTATGGTATACGAGAAGTTATATTCCAAACTTGAACTCTCGACTCCGCTCAAGAAACTTTTCTTCTTCTATCTCATAGATACTTTTACAAAATTTCATTACACACTTTTTACCGGTTTGCAAGGGTTTTGGGGACATTAAAAGAAATGTAAATGGAACAGAATTTACGCAAATGGTTTGCTAATGCAACATTTATATAGTTTTTTTTAACCCTTCAGATTTCATTTCTAATAATAAAAAAAAAAAACTCATTTACTTTCTGAACAACAGCTTGATGAGGAAGGCTTTCCCAAATATTCTCTACAAGCTTTGGCGCCTGGTTTGGACGAAATTGACCAAACCTATTCCAGGATTATCATATAATATCTTGAGTTCATCATACACCAAAAAGTTTGTTCCTCTTGACTTAACTATGTGCAACACATCTTACATTTACATTCTCAACATTGCACGATTCTGTAAGAATGATGATAAAATAATGGCCAAACTATCAGAACTATAAGCTATATATATATAAGCATGAATATCTCGAAATGTATATGCCATGTTCAACATCTGTTCAACATCTGTTTGCCTGCCAGTTTGTCCATCTGTCCGTGTGTCTGTGTTTATACGCGAACTAGTTTGCTTCATGCAACTTTCACTAGCGTGGTCTGAAATTGATTGATCACAATGATTGGTAATTTTGGATTGAAATTCAAATGGTATGCATTCAGCTGTTATGTGTGGAAATTAAGGAAATACAAACTGAGCAATAAAATGATTACATCAAAACTATCCATCTAGAAAGGGATTCAATTATTTGTGTGCACCACAACTAAGCTTGTGGATACTTTTGACCCAATGCACTATCGATGCGTACATCAACAATGCTACTTTCTGAGGTTTTTTTTTTTTTTTTTTTGGTAGATATTGTATCTTTTAATTGTAACTGTTAAGCACCTGCCTTACCATGAAATGCTGTTTTACTTTTTCAAAGGTGAAGTCCTTGCCACAAGAGCGTTAAGTGCAGATAAATATAAACAAATTGAAGAAGAAAATCTGAACCCATTCATCATCCGATTCCTAAGAATACATATTTCAATCAGAACAAAAATAACAAAAACAAATATTGCCTTTTGAACTGAATCCAAAAGTAAATTACGCACGACTTGTGAGTGAACTTAACTCTAAAATAACAGTAAAAATATAATAATAACGCTTTCAAAACTACTAAAAGAATTTTAAATAAGTTTTATGAATTAATAACTTAAAGTATATGAATTAAAAGTGGTTTGGTTATTTAACAAATATTTTATTTTCTAACTACAATCCACAAGTTAAATATTAACGAAAAAATCAGCTGCGAATGGAAAGTGGGTTGGATTGAGAGCTGTGCAGACTCAGACTCAGGCTCAGGCTCAGGCTCAGGCTTAGGTATTGATTTTTGGGAATGCAATTTTGGAATCGGTTATATCGACTAAATGCGTTATTTGTGGTGTGGAAACTTACCTTTCTGGATAGCTGTGTTATGTCCACGGGCGTAACACGATTCAAGGCCGCCAAACGTTGCAAACGCTCCCTTGCGTGCTCCTCCACGGCAATGACAAACGCGTCCTGCACCGAGTTGCCAATATCCCACGCTGCACACACAGAGAAAGAGAGAGAGAGAGAGAGGCGGAATGAGCGAGTGAATAATGATTTATGGCAGTTGACTGGCGTTGTCAGCCAACCGACAACTGACAACCGACAACCGCAAGAGCAGCAACCATAAATAGCTAGGGGTGCTCTAGTCGAGAGTGCACGACTAGCACATACCCTGTAACCGCATAAGTTCTTACTTATCATAATATACGTAACTCAATTTGCTTAGCATTTGCGAGACATCTGTATAAATTTCAAAATATCGGAAAAGGTAAAGGTTTCACTCATAAAGAAGAACCAGCAAATATAAGTATACACATATATATATATATATATATATATATATAGTAAGAAACTCTCCACAAAGCACATCCTAGCAGATAGCGTCGCCTTAGCCAGTAAAAGATATAGTATCCTAGGCAAATATGTATGCAATGTGAGATTAAGTAAAAAATCCTTTCTGTCAAATGTTTTTAATGTGAAATCTTTAAATATAAATGTTTAATAACAATATAAGTTGAAAAAAAGCTAATATTAGAATCCAATTAAATAATTAAACATATTTTTTCAAAATTTTAGAAAAATGTAGCCTGAATTAAGAAATAGCAGCCCTGTTTTTTAAAAAGCCACAACCATAAATTTTTTGTATATAATAAGATGAGAAAAAAGTAGGGCAAATTTCTAAAAATCAATTTGGATATTTTCTTCTGAGTGCATCAGCCCTCAACCTGTGCAGCAATTAGGGTTGTTGGGGCTGCAAGCAGAAACTAAACAGATTCGCTAGAATTTTCAAATGCTGCAAATGAAGTTAACAGTTCGAACTGAACACAGCGAATATATGAGAGAAATTTACGTATGAATGTGACTCACACTGCAACACAATGAGTGTGAGCACTGGGTGAGTGCTGAGTGTATATATTCATTAATAAGGCATTTCCGATTGGCGCACAATCAGTGTGTGTGTATCGAACACATCGAACAAAGCAACAAAAGCGATATATATATATACATATATACACACACTCTCCAAAGAATTGAAGACTCATACGTACACACACACACACATATATATATATATTTACACGCTGCGCAGTTCGATTCAAGGCAAAACTGTTCAAAACTGTACCAAGCCTAACGGGACCTTGTTTACGCATTTTATAACGGTGCATCTTCTTCTTACTCTGTTATAATGCATTGGAATACAAATTGCGTTAGTTTTTTTTCCCCAAGATTTGTGGGTTTTTTTTTTCCTTTTTGTGGCTAGTTTGGATGCGAAATTCGATTAAAGGCAGTCGCTTTCAAACCTTTGAAGCAGTAAGTGTTTGAACACAGGACGAAATTCATATTATCTCATTTCATTTGCAAGAAAAAGTATTTAATTATTGACTTATTTTTTCAATTTTTCCTAGAACTATTTAACGTACAAAATTAACAAGATTCCTTCATTTGAATCATTGTGACAGTAAAAAGAACAAAATTATACATTCTTTAGACTGTCAAGAAAGTGTTTTGGATAATCGCTTTTTACGATTTTTTCGTTCATTTTTCGGCAGATCCCGCTAGAAATGGGCGTTTTTTTTTCTTGTCTTGCATTTTGTCTATGACCTTGGCAAACATTCTGTCGAAATTTTTCCGGGCAAGATTATTTTTGAGAGATTTTTCGCTACTCGAAGCTGTGATGCTGCTTCAAACATGATCTGGTCTGTATTCAGTCATCACAACTGGACCCCGATTCGTAAAATTTAAGGTTTTTAGCTGGAAGTGTTATATAAACCGGTTGGACGCAATTTGGTGAACTTTGTGGAGCATCAACCAGGCCCAAATGCCTTATTCCAGCAGGATAATGCTCCAATACACGTGACGCGGGCCTGTTGTGAGTGGTTTCGGGATAAGGATTTTAAAGTTTTCAAGTGGCCAGCAGGAACACCTGAACTAAATGCCATAGAGAACCTATGGGGACACCTGCTCAGTCGAGTTGAAGTGGATAACCAACCTTTGGAGACAGTTAAGGAATGCTCCCAAATCCGACTATCTAAGTTCTAAAAAGTTGTTGAATTAAAGCCAAATCGATTTTATTAGTTATAAGCAAATCTGGAAGCCGAAAATGTTATTCATTTTGTATTTTTGTGCCTTTAATAAAGAGAAAGAGAGATGGAAATGAAAGTGAAAAGTGAAAATACTCATTTATGTTTATCCGTTTGCTTTGCATGCCAACTGATTGAGTGGAAATGGATATGCATAGCCAAATTGTGGGCGTTGCCAGCCAACCGCCCCAATTATCCTTAGGGAAATATTGATGGCGTAACTCTTGATTTAACAAGCTGGAAAATCGAATAAGACGACCAACAAAATGTATAAATCAAATGTATCTTCTTGCATTCAATTTATCATGCAAAATAAGATGTGATTTATTCTGTGACTATTTCAATTCAATAAGACAGATTCGGTTTATGTCGTTATGCAATGAATCAATAATCAACTAATCGCAACACGAGCATAACAAATGTTGTCCATTCAACATGAGCGGTCAATGTATCTATTTTGTTATCAATCTTGGCTAAAAAGTTCTAAATTTCTGTGCGATTGTTTTGCACAGTGTCGACGAAATGGAAGGCAATAATTTCAATGAAATTAATGCTGATTTAGAAATGCATGCACATAGATAAATAGACAAAGTAAACAAATAAATACATGTATATATATATATATATATATATAGAGAGAGAGAGAGAAAGAGCTCTGCTCTGGCAATGTCGAAGGAATTGTCAAATATGTTGCGGAAATGGAAAAGTTGTGCTCGAAATTCGCTGTTGACTGTCAACGTCGACATCTTAGCCCGACCTCAACATATTTTCATTAATTTGGAATACCCTGTATTGAATGGGTAAGGAGGATTATCATATTACTTACTAACAATAGTGTTATTATTAAAATAGGGAAATGGAATAGTTTCAAGAACCTTTTGTGTGGCTTTAAAGGAAAATGGTGCAAAACCCCAAGTTTGAAGTCAAATCAAGAATTAACTTTGTAAGCGGCACAGAGTAACTCTAAGTCGGGCACACAACATTTCGCATCTATGGGAATGGGTATCTCGCAGTCGGGCGTGTTTTGTGTTTTGGGACTGTTGATTAAGCCCCAAAGTGGCCGTCAGCAGAGACGCACAAGCAGCGCAAACTGAAATGCGCCCCAAGTTGCGCCCTGAAAATTGGGGCCGACGCAACATACCCCCGAACACTCCCCACACAATGGGGACGCAACGCCCACACGCCCCGTTGCAAATCCAATTAGGCGCCATTGCGTTGTCAGCGTCGTCGTCATATGTCGTTGAACCTTCATATCCAAGCAACGCAGCAACACCAACACCAACGCCAGCTGACATTTAATCTTATTTGTGTGCGTGTGTGTGCGTGCGTGTGTGTGTGTGTGTGTGAGGCACGCCCTTGCTTTTGACGTGGCTAGTCAGTCGCGAGTGCAACTCAGCTCTTATGCACTTTCGTGCACTCAGCAAAAGAATCGTTCAAATATTTTCTGACTTTTAGAAGTAATTTCTCAAAAAAAATGAGAAATCTAATTTCTAAAAATTAAAAATTGTAAAAATTAAATTAAGTCGATAATCCCAAATTGATGTTTTCTTTTATTTTTTATTTGTATTTGTTACAAATATTTTCTATTATCAAGAAAGCATTTCGAAAAAGTAAAATGCAAACGAAAGAAAAACCATTCTGAAATTTAGAAAATTGTAATAAAATTTAGACGGATTTTTAGAAATACGCTTTCCGAATAAGAAGGCGAATTTCTGAACTTCATGGGAAGGATACGCTCCGAAAAAAATATATTTGTATATCTAACAACTGAGGAAATTAAGTAAAATAATTTTGTTATCAATTTTGGAATGCACTGTGAACAAGGCAATATTACTATAACTAGCAACATACGTAAAGTTATCGATAAACATAGCAACATAAGGTAAAGTTATCGATAAAGATCGAAAAAGCTTGATCTGCGTTTAATAGTTAAGAACTATCACATTTAAAATTCGAGACTGAGCGGGAATATAAATATATATTTTATGGAGTGAAATCAATTTATTTTTAGAAGACGAATTTGACAATTTTTGAAAATTCGTAAAATATATTTCAATTGATAGTTTTTGGATAAATATTCCTTATATTTCTCATTTGAAACCATTAAAATGCCGACTTTTACAGCTTATGGCAATTTGCTAAAGACTTGTAATCTGAAATATATATTTTTCACAGTGTAGCTGTGTCTCAGGCGGCTTAGGTTGATCCTGCCAGTGCAAAGTGTGTCAACTTAAACTAATTAACTGCGTCCAGTGGTTGTCATCCGCTGTCCATCATCCATTGGTGACACATTATGAAGCTTAATTAGCATTTAATGTCGCCGAGGAGCTGATGGCTCCTTTCATGGGCCATCTTTGAGTTATTTATGCACAACATGAATGGGACGAAGTCAGCTTTCTAGTATAATCATCATCGCCAGCATCGATGTCAACTGCAATAGTTAATGTTGCTGTCTTCTACTTTTTTTTTATTGTTGGGGCGAGGCCCCAAGATGACGGACACATCGTTCTAATTGCTGCAACCAATCGATAAACAATAGACCACAGTGCTAATTGCTCTAATTGCAACAAGCAATCGCAAAGGAGGTGTTCATCCAACAAGGACAACAATTTCAACTCTAAATAGCACTTTGGGTACAGGTTGATAGGCCCCTTGAACGAAATCCCATTGAAATGCCATTTGATATTCTCTCCATATATATATAGCAATCGGATTTTATTGCTAACCCTCTAAACGAATAGAAACTGTATAATCTGATATCTGAAATCATTTTATATATGTGTATTATTCGATATGCTAGTCAGTTTATCACAGCCATCTGGTGACTGTTTGTGAGTGTCTCATATCAAAATTTTTAAACATACCCAAATCAAACGGGGGAATTAAGTCAGCAGGCGAACTAATAAGGATTGTTATTGATCGACTTTAGTGATAATTCAGATGCAGTTACAGCAATGAATTATCCAAGTTTTGCTGGGGTTATTTTTTGGCACATGAAATTCAATATTTTCCATTTACTTTGATTTTTGGATCAACTTTGACTATCCAAGTCGCAAGCTGAAAAATGTTGATTAATTATTTTGTTTGGCTGCTAATTGGTGGTGGTCTTTGTTGCCCCATCTCCAGCGCAATAACGGTTATTATTATTATTATTTATTACATTCTCTTTTTTTTTTGTTGGTATTTACATCAATTATAAGCTTTTCTGTTGGCCCTAATCATTATTTGCTTTATTTGTCACTTGCAATTAAAACGTAACTTTAATTAAATAATGATGTGCTCTGTAAATGTGTGTGTGTTGGTGTGTGTGTGTGTGTGTCTGTGTGTGTTGGTGTGTATATTTTATATAATTAGTTGTGCTTCTTGATACTTTTCTCGTTTTCAGCTCACACGTCGCATACGTGATATTTGAACAATTTGTATATCGGGCCAAATTCTCTCACTTAATTTATTGGCCATTAAATAATTAACATCATTAAACGAATAAAGCAAAGAATTTGCAGTATTTACAGTTGCTTAAATTGTTATTTTTGCACTCTGATACCGAAAGCGGAAGATTAACCTAAAGACTTGAAAATTGGCATATATTTTCGTATCGATAACATCGATAAGTACAAATCGATCAATTTTAAATATAGGATTGACCCTATTTCAAAATCGACATTGTCCAGTTAAAGTCACCCAATTTGGAAGGTGGATTACTGGCCGTCTTCTCCAACAAAGAGAGAGAATGCCAATATGTTAAAATTTAAATGGGTACAATCATGATTCATCAAATGTGTTCTCAACTGGTATTAGACTGGTGGCAGAGTATTCAGCAGTCGGTTATGCCCGGCTGCAACGATCCCACTTGTTTTGATTAGCTCGATTCGAAATTCCCAACTGCAACTGGCGATCTTTAAGTTTGGATGCATTCATCTCGCTTAATTATTTGGCGTGTTCAGTTCAGCGTTAAGTTTGCCATTGTTGTTAATATTGTTGTTGTTGTTGTTGTTGGTTTTCTATTGTTTAAATGCGACAAGCATGTTCATATTATTCAGATGTATACAATATATATGTATTTGACGTTTTAGATTGCTTAAAACCTGAACGTATGAAACGCTGAAATGGCTATCGAAAGTTATCGATAAAATGCAATAAGTTTCAGCTTGATGTTGCTGGTAAGCGAGAATATCTATTCCAAACTTGAAGTCTCTATATAGTAACAGTCTCTGTGTTCGGACAGACAAACATTGGTAAATTTATTCGCTTATTGATGCTGATCGAGAATGTATATATATATATATATATATATATATGTATGAATAACTTATGGGTTTGGCAATGCCTTCTTCTGCTTCTAACATGCTTCTTACAATTATTAACTCAAAACAGCCTAAAATGTGGACTCAAGTTCAAAAGGTATTGAAAGTGATCCGAGATTTTCGCATTTTCAAATATTAAAAAAAAAAACAAATCGCAAAATTATTTTTAAATTATTTTTTTAATTGTTTCAGCAACATATAAAATCAGACTATCGATAAACGATTAACTTGTTCCACATTCAAAAACAAAAAAACACCTGTAAGAAAAACATACAAAAAACAAAAAAAAACAAATTAAACTTAGCTAGCTGCATGTGTACATGTGTATATATATATATATATGTATATATATATATATATGTGTGTGTGTGTGTGTGTGTGTGTGTGTGTGTGTGTGTGTGTGTGTGTGTTATTACTATTTTAACATTCCATTCCCAGCTTTATAGCCGCTGCTGTTCTGCTGTTTTTTCGTTGTTCTTTCTGCTGCTGTTGTTGTTGTTGTTGTTGCTGTTGCTGCTGCTATTGTTGTTGCTGTTGTTTGCTAGCCATTTTTCAGCATCGCTTTTGTTGCTGTTTGTGAAACTCGTTTGGTGCACAAGATTTCGTTTTTATACTCGCTGCTTTATCTGCCGCTCTTCCATTTTTTTTTTCTTCTTTTTTTTTTGTTTGTTTCGCTTTGTTTTTTTTTTTATTTATTCTTCTTTTCGCTTTTTTCTCCTTTATTTTATCTAAGTAGCATGTGCGCGGGTTATGTAACCGCAAAATGATGTATCGCATTTCCGAGGCTGCTGCTGCTGCTGCTGCTGCTGCTAGCTGCTAGCTGGAACTCTGTAGACTGGTAGAACTGGGAACTGGGAGGGGCTGGACGCATGGTATGGGTGTCTGGGGGGGATGATGGGCGAAGGCTTGGCCCTGCACATGACCAACGTTGGGGCCATGAACTTTTGCAGCAGTTAGCAGCCACCAGAGAAGGTTGCCCTCTCTTCAACCCAAAAAAAAAACTGTGGGAATACGAATAGCTAAATATGTATGTGTGTGGGTGTGTGGGTGTGTGTGTGTGTGTAGAAGAAATAGCTGTTCTCTGGCAATTCAGTCAATTCCACATCGATTATATAAGAGTTGTGTAAACATTTAATCAGCATGTGTACAAATGTGTACATTATGCCATACATATTAATAAGTTTGCCTCGATTTGTGCATTTTATCAAATGGCTAAAATGGAAAGTGACATGCAAATTTGTGTTTTTTTTTTTTTTTTTTGGTTTTTGTTGACTTTCGTTTGCCATAAGAAAGTCGCGTGGTGTCTGTCTGTCTGTGTGTGTGTGTGTGTGTGTGTGTGTCTCGTTTAATGTCTCACGTAATCCACATTAAATGCTCGTCTTTTAATACGTTTGCAGCGGGTATCATAATTTTGTCACGAACTGTTGCAGCAAACGTCTCTGTAGCCAGAGAGCAAATATTCTTGAGTAAACCAAATCAGCTGCAAGTATTTCCATTATTATGCAATAATTAATAATAATATTAATATTATTATTATTTATTATAAGTATCAGTTGGATTAAGCTTAAAACATATTCTGCAAGTGTATTAAATCGTCGTTGTAGAAAACTGAATTTTTGTTGTTTGTTTTTGCTTTAATTTTTTTTGTTTTTTTATGTGACAGATTTATTTGTTTTTACGGTATGCGCATAGATAAGAGAAATCAAACAAATAACCCCCTCACCCTGCTCTCTCTCTCTATCTGTCTCTTCCGCTTTATCTCTGCGAATCATACGGTTTAGTATTTAAGATATATAAACTGGCATTTAAGACATCTCAACTGGCTTAGAAGAAATGGAGAAAAACGTTTATACTTGCCCCATTGAGTGCATATAAATTCTCAATCAGTCAATTTGATCTGATTTTGTATACGGGTTAAATTCGATTTGTCGATATTTATCGATAGTCTTGAATGACATTGAAATCCAGCCAGAAATTGAGGTTGAGCTTAAGCAATTTTGGCTATGGCTATGTTCGATAATATATTTAATCGACTATCGAAATGATCACAATGATCGATGATACATATGCTATATGTGTTATGATCAAGTCAAGTCATATTTTATTAGCATGCCATAAATAATACTCCAAAATTGTAGTATATTTTTCACACGAAATATTTCCTTTTTTTTAATATCTTTTTATCGGCATTAATATGTTCAATGTTCATTGTAAAATACTTCAATCGGGGTTGTTTTAGGGTAGTTCTGAAAATTGTGCTTCAATCGTCATCAAAAATATATATTTTTTCTCCAATTTCGTTCGATTTGTGCAATTCAATTTGGCTAATTGAGTAACTAACGTAAACATAAACTGAAATGCATAAATGCATAAAATGTGTCAAATGGATTTGATTTGATTTGATTAGCCGACATTTCCATTTCCATGCGTATGTGTGTGTGCGAGTGTGCGAGTGTGTGTCTGCATAAATATTACGCATACGCCTGTTGAAGCACTGCAGTCGATTGTCGCTCTTATCAGTCGCTTATCAGGCAGCAGCACACAACGTAAACAAGAAATTGTTTAATTGTTGGCAATGCCATTCACAATGTGTACCGACCAGTGAGTGGGGCGTGGCTGGGGCGGTGGCAGGAGTTGGGGGAGAATGATACATGAGGCATGAGGCTGGCAGGCAAGTCAGCTGATTACCTGATGAACGCACGCAGTTTAAAATGGCTCTATTATATGTGTTAAGAGATGTTTACAAGCAAGGGGGGTGTGAGGGGTGTGTGCAGTGGAAACTGAGAGCTGTGTGTGTGTGTGTGTTTGTTTACCATTTAACCCATTGCAGGCCACTGTAATTGCTTGGTTATAAGCCATGTTTTTCAAGCAGAGACGCAATTTTCAACATTCAGTTTCAACTTCAACATTTTTGGCGATTTCTTTTCTTTTTTCTGCCACTTTTTTGTGCATATCGCTTAAAATTTATCTTTTTTTTAAGCAAATGCGTTGATTTGCTTGTTAAAATGCCCATTCCCTTAAGTATATTTCGAAAGAAATCAGATTGCAGTGTTTCGACTATTATATAATAATATAAAATATATAATTAACAATATTAATAGTCGGCAGTTGGAATATTACTGTTTACTTTCTCAATTGAATTTTGCACAGTGTACGTTCAGTCAGCTGTGGATATTTGAATACTATTTTCACTTGGTTTTAATGGTTTCAGATCTTTCAACTTTAAATTTAATATTTTAAAACCTGCTGATTGTCATCAGCGTTGCTGGCATTACCTGTTTACAGTTTTTACACTTTTGCTCTACAACAACGCTCTGCCCACCGCCCTCTGTGCCCCCATCAGCTGTTATTTTTTGCACTCTGCCAGCAGTTGTGTGTTGCTTTGAAGTCGTTGTTGTTGGTGTTGCTGCTGCTGTTGCTGCTGCTGCTGCTGTTGTTGCTGCTGCTGTTGTTGCTGTTGTTGTTGCTCAGGTGTGCATTGTCTCACGTTTGTTTATTTATTTGCCCGCTTGATTGCCCCACACATGCTTTTCTCTGCTCCGCTCCGCTCTTCACTCATTACTGTGGAGTCTCGTCTCGTCTTTCAATTACAACTGTAGCAGCCCATTTACACCTTATTTACAGTGCGCACACCAAGAACCGCCCCCCCCCCCGCCCCACTCAACCCTTCCCACACCCACACCCACACCCACACACACACACCCTTCACCCACTCAGTGATTTGTGCAGTTTCTGTTTCAGTTTCAGTTTCAATATTTGCCCGAAGTTTCAGGTTGCCCTTTTGGGTTCAGTTCACTGGACGCGTCGCTTGCATTCAACACCGCCCCCTCTCCCTCCCCTATCCAGCCCTTTATCAATTAAATAAGAAGAAAAGCAAGAGGACTCACATTTCGGCCAAGCGCAATCAGTTAATTGTAAGCTGAAACCAAGGAACAACTACGGATCTTCTACTATACAAAAAAAAAAAAACAAAAAACAAAAAACATCCCCAGGCCAGGAAAATGAATGCAAAACAAGCTCCTTTTGGACAATCTGCAAGTCAATCCCAAATGAGGAAATATTTTGCTCGTTTTCGACTCTGTGTTCAAGCCAACAATGAACCACCCTTAGTTAGAGGCTCAGAAGGGGCCGCAATATCCATTAAATTCCTCAAATGTATGGTTTTATCGATTGTTTTGAAACAATGTTATCGATTTCATAATCAACCAGTGAATGAATATATAGCTTTGATACTCTGATAGACATGCTAGAAGTAGCAGAGTATCGAAAGCTAAAATCCATGAGAATAAATCAGAATTATCTATATAAAAATTAGGTGTACGTAAGAAGAAGAATAGTTAGAATAGTATAGATAAGAATAGAACTCTTCGAAAAACAAGTGCAGCTGGAATTAATTTCTTTGGCCTGCGATTAAACAAGGCCATAATTAACAACTAAATAAATTGTTAGCTGTTTTTCGTTTTCAGCTTTTCGATTTTTGATCTTGACAACATTTGCACTTGATTCAAGTACGAAAGTCTTTAATTGTTTTACTGTTTAAGACCCACAATTCGATATATAGAAGTGAACCCAGTTTAAAAGTAATATTTGTATGAATAAATGAATGAATTAAATAGCAATTATTGAAACAAATAAAGTGGAATTAAAGTAATTTATTTAAAATTTAATCTTTTTTTGCGCAACTAAAGAAATTGAGCAAAGAGCTGAAATGATTGCAAGCGATTTGATTTCTGTATATTAACTGAACTATTAACTGAATGAGGCTCTACATATAGCCATGAATGCACTCACACACTCACACACACTCATACACACTCACACACATACTTAAACACAATTGACAGCTGCTTATCAGCCGCTGCAGCAGATGGAAGAACAAACAGATAGAGACGATGGCTGAGGGGGGTGGGACGGGTGTAAGAGTTTGAAGTGGCTTAGGCTATTGAATGTCAGTTAAATCGCACCCAGACCTCCCCCCCACGCAAGCACCCCCCGCCCGCTAAAGAGGAACAAAACTATCTTGTGTGTGCAGCATGCAATTCCATGGCCAAAAGACTTTGGGTCGCTTTTGAGGCAATGACTTTTACACATCGTAGCACATGGCTGCCCAACCACACATACCCCCGCCTCTCTCTCTCTCTCTCTCTCTCTCTATGTCTTCGTGTGTGTGTGTGTGTGTGTGTGTGTGTGTGTGTGTGTGTGTGTGTGTGTGTGGTAAGCGCTCAATTGTATCCGCCATCATCATCATCATCATCGAGCGCGTGTAAATCGTAAGAAACACTCTCAGGGCAGCAAAGGCAGCAATGCGAGCAGCGACGTTAAGAAACTTGCCTTACCGGATTTTAAGCTAAGCCTCAACATCAGCAGCACCCAGTAATAAAAGCACCCCCCCCCCCTCCCATCACTCTCCCTCTCCCTTTCCCCCACCCCATTCACACACCTGCATGGACCGTGGGCAATAGACAAAGCTGTATCTCTTACTCTCCCTTCTCTGCCTCTCTTCCTTTCCATCTCTGTCTCTCTCTGTCTCTCTCTCTCTCTCTTTGTCTGTCTGCCTCTCTGCCCATCTGTTGGATGCTCTCAACATCTTGGTCGCTCTATTGATTTCGCTTAATATAACAGCAGCAACGACAACAACTTTGGAATGCTAACGTTTGTCTCTTTACATGTGTATGCATGTGTGTGTGTGTATGCATGTGTGTGTGTGTGTATGCATGTGTGTGTGTGTGTGTATGCATGTGTGTGTGTGTGTGTGTGTGTGTGTGTGTTTGTTTGAGCAGACAAGACAAGTAATGAGTAACAACTTCTTTTTTTCTGTTTCTTTTTTTTTTTAAATAAACTAGAAATTCTTGCGCCCATTTTGCTGACCCAAAAAAGAGAAAATTTCCTTCGATTTGGAGTTAGTTAGGATGGGGGGGGGGGGGCCGAAGCAGTAGAGAGTAAATAGAGATGCATAACAAAAGAAAGAAGAAACAAAAAGATAATGCGACAATGTTGATGTGGCTTAATGTTCCATTCAAAAGCAGAAATGATGATGAAGCCGCAGTCGAAGAAGATGTGAAAAGAAGAGATGAAGTAAAGCAGAAGCAAAAGAAGAAGAAGAAGAAGAATCAGAGTGGACAGATTAGAAACGATGCTCCAAAAAAGTGACCACAAATGGGAATGATAAAAAAAAATGCAAAAGGATTCAACAAAATCTGCGTAATTTATTTTCAATTATTTATGTGGCATAAATTATAATTTAATTTGGCATCAATTAAGAAGAGTTTATTGAATCTATATATGTATGAGAAAAGTGCAAATAACTTCGATAAAGAGTCATGCTGGAGAGACTTCTGCAGGAAGGGAAGAAGAAAAACACAGTAATTAAAAATAAGACTTCGTTTGTGCCTCGATTTAATGTCGATATTTCTGTAATTCCATAAGAAGAATTAAATTCTCAGACATGTTCAAAAATATGTAAATAGGGGAATTATCCTACTCTCATTGATAATAATTGATTATCAATCAATCAATCAGACAGTCAATCAATCATCAAGCTACACACACGTTCAATAGACAAATAGGTGAAATATGACAATTAAGGCAAATTTCATTCATTTTATTAGTGAACAATTTAAAGCTAACAATTTATAAGGAAAACATTGTGCAACTCACTTTGCTGGAATTTAGTCTGCGGCAAAAACTTTACTGATTCCTCGAATAACGAACATAGTTTAACCAAAAATGTACTACGGTCGAACGAAGTAAACAAGCAGTACAAAGTAAATCTTCAACAGAAGGGTCAGCTTTCGTGCCACATGGTGCATATTGCATTGCTATTCTTACGAAGTCTGCCATAAAAATCTTAACTGCATTCGGTTTCAGTCAGTTGAGCAAAGAGCAAAATAGTTAATTGCATTTGTATAAATCGTAAATTTTGTAGACATTTTTCTTGTTTTGTATATTGAGCATTGGACACAATTGCACGTGACTTGCTTTTCGGCCAGTGTAAATCTAGCATTGCAACTCATTATTCAGTGCCAAAAATCTTGTGTTATTTAACTCTATAAATAATGTTTACGCCTCCATTTGGATACTTTATCAACGACAAATAATATTTTAAAGAAATAAGTAAATAAAATAAACAACGCCCCTTCGAAATCTGGCAATTGCAGTTGGACAAGCATTGTGTCGGTTGTGTTAGTTCATGTGGTTTTTTTTATTTTAGCTCTTTTGGGATTTGTTTCGCATTTTGGTCTTGTTGCGGTTTTTGGTTTTCCACACACACACACACTCACAGAGACATACACACACACAAGTAAAACTTGTTTCGTTTTCAAGTTTTTGGAGTTGCCGTTACACATACAGTTTGAGCAGCACTATAAGTCACTTAAACTGTAAGCAGCTTTTCCTGCAATTTTGTAAGCATACTCGGTACTTAAACTATGTATGAAGGTATTTCCAATTTTGCGACATTCTTTTTGTCTCTTCATCTGCTTATTTTCATCTTTCGGCGGCAGCAGTTTCCAGTTGGTTAACTCTCTTTGGCAGCGCACTCAACTCCCACTCCCAACACTGCCCACTTTCCACATCCCACTTACCACTTACCACAGTCAACTAACTGCCCACTTCCCATTCCATTCCAGCTTTAATTTGTTGCTGTTTTGGTGCCGTTTTCTATGTGAAATGTGAATGGCAGCGATCACAGGCAGAGGTGTCAAATCAACAACAAGAATTCTTTCCAGCTGTCTCTCTCTCTGACTCCCTCTCTCATTCCCGAGAGAGAGCAAATTACATAGCTGAGAGAGGAGTGAAGAGAGCCGAGCTTTGTTAGTTTGAGGGCATTGTTTAGTTAGGTTTGCTTCCGCTGCTCTTTTTGTATTGCATTCCAATAGTGTGAGTACTATTTACTTTACTATTTACATACTTACATATGTATGTATATACTAGCAGCAGGTATTATCCGGCTTTGCCTGTACCAGGTACAACTTTTACTTTTTAAAGTGTATATATCTATATCAATATTTATTTTTATACACATTTTTTAGATATTTACTTTTGTGTTGTTGCCTTCTTCGTGTTATATACAAATTCATTATACCCTTTGTGTAATTATTTTGTGTACAGGGTATAAACATGTGAAAATTGACAGCTGTTTTAATGGCTCGTAAGCAAAGTGTGAAGTCTGAATCAACACACACACATACACGCACACACATGTGCAAGCGCATATTTCTGTATTGCAGGGAAAACTTTTCAAGTTTTCAACTGAATTTCAAGTGGAAAAAACGTCAACATTGCCGGTAAAAAGAAAAAAATAAACAAAAACAAAACAAAGCAGAAAACGAAAAAATGTTTTTTTTATTGTTGCTGTTGCTGTCCTACAAATGTATCTGAGCGCTGCTGCGTGTATTGCATAAATGCCCTTCGCCCCAAAACAAAGCAACAACAACAACAATAACAGCAACAACAAAAATATTTAACACACAAAAAGCAGTAATAAAACAAAAACGCAACGCTGACGCCGCCGTCTCTGTTGCCGTCTCTGTCGCTGCTGATTCATGGCTCGTGCATACATAGCTCGGCTCAGCTCAGCTGGCAGCTGGGACAGATAGCCAGACAGAGAGACATGCTGAGAGGGGAGAGAGGCAGACAGGCACAAACACGTACAAAACGTGTAAAGAGCAAGTTTAGACAGTTTGACAAGCATTTGTGCACACTTACTTTAGACGCGTCGCTGTCGCTGTCGCCGTGGCTGCTGCTGCTGCTGCATATATCTTAATATATATGTATGTGGGTGTGTGCGTGTGTCTGTACACAGATTAAATTAGATACACCAACAACAAAATATTAAAACAAAAAGACACCACAAAAAAAAAAACAAAGATGCGCTCCAAAACGAAACGCGATGGCAATGAAACGCTGGCGCAGTCGCAGTCGCAATTGCCCTAAAAAGCCAATATGCGCGCGCGCGCACTCTCAACGTACAATATGGGTCCGCGGACCGTGGGACGTGGCAAAGGGGGCGATGCGGAAGCCGGCACTACACACAACACGACACGACACAAACACGACACGACACGACGCGAAACGAGACGAAACAGAATGCAATTCGCAACGGGAATGAGCAGCGCACTGTGACGTGGACGCAACGACAAACGGCGACAGTTGCCGCACAACTGATGTGATTAGTTGCCAAAGCCGCAGCTAGCCCCCAAAAAAAATCGTGCGCAGAGCAGCGACAGAGAGAGAGAGACAGAGAGAGCAAGAGCGAGCGACAGAGCGTAAACGTAAAACGTTTGGAGCCGCTGACCACAAAGCAAATTGTAAAAACAAAAGCTGCGCGAGATGCTCAAACCAGCACAAAGCATAATAGTAGTCTGTGAGCGCAAGATAAACCAGCGGAGAATGAGAGAGAGAGAGGCAGAGAGAGCGAGAGCGAAATGAGTTGGTTTGACTAGAAAGGTGCAGTTGAGCAGTCACCGCAGTTGGTTAATGAATGCAAACAGTTAACAAAACAGCTGCGAGCGCATTTTGAAAAGCATTGCTCTAAAGGTATGTTAATTAAAAAACAGTTTGTTTGTCGCTTGTGTGAGTGCCCTCGAATTATATAAAAGATTGCCCGACTGAGAGATATCCTCTACCAGTTTTTATATATAGATAAGAATGAGTCGAAAGGAATTTTATTTCTTCAACGGCGATGTCTGCAAATCTAATTTCGTGTACCTAGATATTGTAATCTACGAGACCGATATTTATCGATATTTGGCAAATGTGCTTTGTGTATCGAGAAACTAAAAGAAGACTCATTTTTTCAAATTTCAGATAATGCTCTCTTTAACGACTCCAAACAATATTGAGGTAATATTAAAAGGCATTATAAATAAAAAGATATATATATATATGTATATGTGTGTATAGCTTACCCAATCGGGAATCATTCTTCTTGCGTACACGTAAGCAAATTGTGCATGATTTGATGCACTGCAAATGTGAAGACGAAAATACAAGAAATCAGAACAGCTTATTAATCAATTCGATTTAAATCGATTACTTACATCGTGTATGTGACGAATGGCCTCGCCCCTTGATATATTGTCCAAACTAAGGCCATTGACCTCGAGTATCTCATCGCCCACTTCCAGATTATCGCGATCGGACGGTGAGCCGTATAATTTAATTTTACCCTCCGCATTCTCAACGAGAATGATAACATATCCAGATAGTTCGACAACTTGTTGCTGCAACAGAGAGACATAGATAGAGTTAGACAATTGTAAATATAATCAGTTCACAGGTGAAGTTTAGAAAAATATACCCATTCCAATCAACAAAATCCAATGCAGAAAACATTGAGATAGTCGAGATAGCTCGACCAGCAGATACCCTGGACCAGGCAATCTTATAGATGATTGAACAAAATCGATATTTTTTAACCGATCTTAGTGATATTTGAAATAACATATTAATGTTTTACTTTCGTTATTTTTAACAATTATTGGTCTAATTTTTTTTGGTTTTTATTGGTTTCTTATCTATAAATATCGAACTATTTTTCATCTTAAAAGACCCATATTTAAAAATGCTGCCACTTTTTGAGAACCCGACTTAAAATAGGAACTCAAGTTAAAAATTAAAGTTACAAATTAAAAGTGAATAATTATATTAAAATTTAAACTTAAAGATATTTATTTTATGTTTATATTTTAATATTTAATTTAAGCTTAATCATTCACTTTTCATTTTATATCAGTTGAAACTTGTTAATTTTATTTTTTTTCTAAACGTTTTGTTAAATAAACAAAATAAAAAATAAACGCCAATAATTAAACAACTAATAAAATGTTAATAGTAGCTCTCACATTGTAATTAACAATTAAAAACAATTACTATTTGTTTTAATTCGAGTTAAATTTCGCACTAATTTGTACATTTAAGGAAATGCGTTCAACGATTGAGAAAACAAGTTAAAAAATATATTTGAAAATAAGTTCCAATTAGAGAATTAGAAGAAGAACTAGAAAATTGCTCCTATGCTCAATGTTGGCGCTCATAAAGCCATTTCCATAAATGCTACAAAATGTTTAATGTTGAATGTTTAATGCGTGCAGAGCAGGCGGTGAGGAGTGGGGGTTGGTTACACAATTCAGGTATGTAGGGTAGGCAAAAAAACAAAAAAAAAAAAAAAACAAATTAATTATACGCAAATGCGGGCAACTTGGACCCAGTTATTCAACATGCACCATGCCCCATGCCCCAACAATCCCAATCCCAAGTCAAGCTGAACAGCAGAAATCGCAATTTCTGTCTTCTGATGTGGGCGTTTAATTGTGTATGTATAGATGTGTGTGTGGGTGTGTGGGTGTGTGTGTGGGTGTGTGGGTGTGTGTGTGGGTGTGTGTGTGGGTGTAGGGGTGGGGAAATTTTAGCCCATTATTGCTTGGGCTGGCTCGTTATGTTAATTACAACAAATTATGCTCGTGTGGCAAATGCGTGTGTACGCAAACACCCAACACCCCCAAAACGCACACAAACACACACACAAACATAAACACACACACACCCTACCCCATCCGCTTGCAGCATCAAGCAGTTTGCCTAGAGTTAGGGTAATAGCTCTCTCAGTTTACGTTTTAGTTTTAGTTACGTTCTGCAAAAATAACAAAAAATGTATAAAAAACTGTTTATAGTGCTAATGAGCTTTTTGGCTTTTGAGTTTGTCATTAACGCCACTTATGGGTCAACATTTTGAGTTTGATATGCGCCGGCCCAGAGCAGGTGGCAATTTAATAGTTTCACTTTCATTATGCACAAGGAAAGTGGTTTTTTGGCATCTTTAACACATTTTAATTATTAATTTACAAGAAATTAACACAAAATGATGTGCACACATTGTGCTAATTAGCCGCAAAGGTACGCATAGGTAGGTACCCACTTCGAGGTGCTCAATGCAGTACCTCCTTCGTTACTGGCTCGTACTTATAACCTAATTCCACTGCTTAATATCCACTTACAGCTTACTATCTGGGATGTAAGCCCTCCGATAACTGCTGGTAGTGTTGCACTGCTGCACAATTATAGTTAGGCGAGCTACCCTCCGGTAGTTACCCAATGATAGGCATCAAACTGACAGTACTCACTTGAGAGATACCCCAGTGAGAGACACCCACTGTTAGCTACTCAATAGATTGGTCCTTACTCCGGAATGTAATGCTGGTTAACAAGTGTAATCCCCTTGTAGTTGACCACTTTAGTATCTGCTATCTGGGTGCCTTCTGATAGGTGCCCACTTAGGCAACTGCTGTCAGGTCAATATTCACTCATAGCTACCCATACTCATAGCTACTTGTAGTTATTGTTTTTCAACTGTAAATTCAATATTATATATATATATATATATATATATGTGTATATAAATATATGTGCGGTGTTCGCATTGGGACAAACAAACGTGTTAACGTCAAAAGGCAAATAATGTGGTACAAAAGGTGAAGGGCGGAGGTCGAAGGTTGCACTCGAAAGCGAATTCAACGGCAATTGTCGCCGAAACACACACACACACACACACACACACACACACACACACACACACACACCCACACACACGCGCACCCACACACACACGCGCACACACACACACGCGCACACTCACACGCGAAATGCAAAAAAAGAATTGAACGGAAAAGCCAGCGTGGCGAAAGTGCAATTGTTGCAACACGGATTGCGACAGCAACAGCGACAGCAGCAACAACAGCAACAATTGCCGACAGCAGCCAGCAAACAAACAAAACACTCGAGAATGCAAAAACCCAAAGCTAACTCGACTCGGCTCGACTAAAGTTGGCAAGCAGCCAACGGAGGGGGGTAAGCAGCAAGCAGACGCAATACAATGCCACAAACAATTGGCGCGAGTGATGCAACTGCAACAAACACTACAACAACAACAGCTGATGATGAGTACAACTCGACAAAAAGTTGCAATTCTGTTGCTTTAATATGATTAGACTGGCCGCAAACCAACTAAGCTAGTCGAGAGAGAGCGAGCGTGTGCTCGACGAGCAGATACCCAGCAAACCAGAATTTACCCACTTCAAGTCCTGCTATTTGTGTCATTTATAATTGAACATATTATTCAAAAAGTATATTTGCAAAAAGCAGCTTTTTCATTTCAACATTTAAGTCAAAAATATTCTACAGAAAAATTAGAAAAAATTTGTATAATTTTCAGAGTGTTTTTAATAAATGTACCTACCATCGGTCTTTGGAATTTTTGAAAAATAATGAATAATTAGCTTATGACAGGCAATTACTTTTCTTCTTTGATACTGGTCTATTTGAGCTGTCAGACACTGTATTTCAAATTTCTTAAAGATTCTTCAATATCAAATTAAGAGTTTTGTTATGCGAAAATTAATAATTGATAATAATTGAGAAGTTTGCTCAGCCAAAACGAATAGCTTGTAACCGAAAGTTGCTCGGGCAGCTAGCTTATAATATACCGATTTCTATATACATATATATATATATATATATACATATATATTAAATGAGTTAAATCAAATAGTCTTCAAAAGGGCAACTCAAGAGCGACATAATCATTGGCGTTTCAGTGCCGGATGATGGCACTTGGCATCCACAAACACACAGGCACACATACATGCATATGTATATATATATATATATATACATAGAGTGGGGCTTGTGGCGGACAAGCGGCGACATCGATTCAAAAGTGGAGCAGCCTTAGTCGCAGTCGCAGTCGGATTCGCAGTCGCAGTCACATTCGCATTTGCCAGTCGCAATCGACAGCGTCCTTTACACACGCCCCTCCCCGCCCATTTGCTCCCATCCCACAATCCTACACTCCATCGCTCATCTCCTGTCAGTCCCACAGTCGCACTTGAATGAAAAATGACAGCAATTACGCTTAAATTATGCGTTTGTTTTCATATGAGCGTCCTTGTCTCAGTTTGTGTGTGTGTGTTAGTGTGTGTGTGTGTGTTAGTGTGTGTGTGTGTGTGTGTTAGTGTTAGTGTGTGTGTGTATTTTTTATATCCTTCTTATTTTGTTGTGAACTTTGAGACCACAAAGTATATATGTATATATACATATATATATTCTCGATCTATTTGCCATTATATTATATATTATCGAACTACTATATTTTGACAGTGTTGACTATAGTTGCTGGCAATTTGACTGCGTTCTACAAGAGTATTTTACAGTTGGCTTGCCCAAGATTCAATTGCAGCTTGACTTCTTGACGCTCATTGCACACATACACAAATAGACAGAGACAGAGACAGAGACAGAGAGAGAGAGAGAGACTTACAGCCACTTGCACTCATACAAACAAATATATATATATGCACAGAGGCTTTACAAAATGCTCTAACCTCAAAACTGAACGGGTATGTTGCTGTTAATGTGTGTGGTCAAATTGGGATAGATACAAATTATAAAGGCAAATCAAAACAAATGCAAAAGCTCACTCAATTCTTGTATGCATGTATGTATGTATGTATGTAACATTAGCAAACTACTGAATTGAATTAGCCGCAGCCAACTTAATGCTCATGCGAATTACTCTTTGATTGCCAGATCGCTTAAATACGCATTACTCTGCATTGGCAGACCGATTAAATGACAATAAATAATTTAAGCTGTAATTAAAATCAAATAAAAACAAAAGAAAGAACGTTGCAGTTGGGCATAACCGACTACCAAATACTTTGATACCATCTTATAACAATTGCCACAGAACAGGGTGGGTGTTTCCAAGAACTGTCAATCTCTGTAGCTCTTAAACTGTGGGATAGTAATCTACCTTCAACTTTTTGCTAACTATAATTCTTAAATGAAGAAATATATAGGCTTTCATCGCTTTTGGGGGGGGGGGGGGGGCGGTAGTAGACGAGATTAAACTATTGTACACAACCAATATAGTATGATATCTTCGGTATCGAAGTGAAAATAGAGTGCAATTAAAGTTGATGTAGAACTACAATTAAAAAAAAAGCGTAAATTGGTTGATGGATTTTTTATTATCGTTTAGAGTGATGACCGAATGAATCGATTTACGATTCACTAAAATCCGAGATTCATTCAAATGCATAGTATTATTTAGTGGGCCCAATAATGTATGCTACATGTTAAATAACTGTGCTTCGCCTTCGCTGCTAATCAGACAAACAACAAACACAATGACAGAAAACACTTGACTTGTCATATCTGACACACATGCATACATACATACATACATACACACATATATAATATACATATATAATATGTACGCATAAATGTCGGAAGATTGCTTTAATGCTCCTTCAGCTTTTTCTCCCTTGCTCCGTTTCTTTGTTTTTTTTGTTTCTTGTCGAACTGGAATACACACAAGCTGCATACAGTGTTGCTTATTCCATTTTCTTTTACATATGCGGATCGTTGACTTAGTTGCAGCGTGCAGTTTTTTTTTAATAACAACACATTCATTTACATACAGTATTCAAGTTAAATTTGTTTGCGCATCTCTATTGACACAGGCACAGACAAACAAGCAAACAAAGGCCGCGTCGCTGGCTAATCAGACAAACGTCTGGCCGAAAAATGAGTGCGAAGCGGGGAAATATATACATATATATATATATATATATATATATAGAGAGAGAGAGCGCTAAGCCGGCTGGATGCTTGTAGACTTGCCAGTCTATGCAGTGTAGACTTTAACGTTTGTACAAAAAAGAAACTGTGCCGAGCTTATGCCGAAAAAATTAAAGTGTGTTATTGTTGTGACTGCTGCAGCTGTTCATAGCCAGCTGCTTGCGAAGTATTTGTGTAGACTTTCTGCTCGCTCAGTTTTTGCTCAGATTAATTCAGTCAGACACACACTTCAGTCAATCAGTCAGACAGTCAGTCAGTCAGACGCGCTGCCAGCGTACGATGTGTACTATGACTATGACTGCCTGCCTGCTGGCGATGACACATGCGCATTGGTGTGCGGCACACAGACGCACATGTGCGCCGCTGCCAGCGTCGACGTTATGGGTCTCGTCGCGACGCGTCGGCAGGCGACTCTGAAATTTGTGAATTAAAAGCACGCATACCCATACACCTACACACACGCAGACGCACACACACATACACGCACACACACACAGTTTACTTAATAAAGCAAATGTTCCGTTACTTGCCAATTTATTTTTTCTTGCTGTTGATGTTGTTGTAGTTTGTAGCACTCGTCGGAAAACAACAAAAACGATAGCAAAAACTTTTCCTATTTCATGGCAATAGTTGCAAAGTTTGAACAACTTCGCATGGGGGGCGCGGTGGTGTCTGTGGGATTTGGATGATTTCTGCAAGGTGTGCTCGGTGCCACAGGATGTCTCAAGTGTCATTTTCACTTCGGCATACGCAACCCACACACACACGCACACACACACACGCACACACACACACACACACACACAATTCGAATAACAAGTGCATGTTATTTAATTTAAAAATCCGACAAGTACGTATATAAAACAAACAAACTCTTCTTAATTAACTGCATTCGTTTTTGCTGCATATATTTTTGAATTTTTTGATATATTGAGTTCTTATAAGTATGTAGTTTAAGACTTGCAACAACGTCAGATAAGTTCGACTATGCGTTATCCGAAACCGTTACTCATTGTGAGCGTGTGAAAGTGTTTGAGATTGCTGGAATGCCTAGTAAAAAATATGAACAATGAAAAAAGAATAAATAAATCAGTAATCGATTTGTATCGATTAAATTATTAAATCAAATAAACATTTCACTTTTACATGCTTTTGCACAACTTTTTACCCTTTCAAAAATGAATGAGAAATCATGTTAGATAACAAATATATGAAAGATGAAAACTATATAGTCATATATTGAGGGTGTTTAGCAGTTCTTCTAGGTTACAAAATTGATTGTCGTTTTTTTTAAATATGCTATTCGCTGTCTACTTTGGGAGTCAAGTGATTTTTTATATCTAATATACTCAGATATATTTCGATTCCTATATATAATAGGGGTACCTAAGTCTATTCGCTGTGACTTAGTTGAGAAGCGCTTTTTTTGTATTTTGGTGACTCTTTATAACAGTGCTTGCCACATGTACACGCACGCAAAATAGCTTTGTATGGGATAGTGTGAAGAGCTCAAAGTACGCACAGTGGGAAAAAAATTTGAAATTTGAATTTTTCTTAATTTAAATAATTCACTCAATTTAAATTTTTTCTTTTTTTTTAGTAATACAATTTTGAATGCAAGAGCCTATGTAAAGTGTGTGTTACACGATTTGAAATTTGTAACGTTTTACAACACTGACAATAACACTTTCTTATAAATATGTCCAATTTTTTAATTAAGTTTAATATACATTTTATTTTTAATTGAATTGATTTTAGTTGTCATTAAATAAATATGTGTAAAGATTTTTGTCGTATATATATTTTTTTTCAACATTGTTTTAGTCGTATTATGATAAGTTTGCTAAGGTCAAAGGTATCAATTGAAATGAATGCACCACACACATTTCAGAGACACAAATGGAAATCATGACCACTGTGCCTGGGCTGTAAGGCCATGCGAAAATGGCAAACGCTGTGGCATGTGATTTGCATTTAAGATGCAAACAATGGCAGCCAAGCAAAGCAGGCAAAAAAAAAGAAATGTACTGTTAAAGTACAGTTATAAGCTCTACTGCTGCTTACTTTTGCCAGCTCACTATCCCCCTCACTCACTATCGCTCTCTCTCTCTCCCTCTTTCGGTCTCTCTAGTTGTGCATGTCTTGCTGCAGTTGCCTTCGCAGCTGACAAGTGATGAAACGAAAGCAAAAGAAAAAAATAGTGTTGCCTACTTTTTGCGGTTGGCAGAAAAAAATTGTTTTCTTTGCTTTTTTCATGTGCATGTGTGTGTGTGTGTTGTTGTTGTTCTTCTTCTTGTTGTTGCTGATGCTGATGATGACACTATGTAATGACAAACGGAGATTTTTAGTGGCTTTTTATGACTTATTCGCACGCTCGCAAACACACAAAGCAGCGACGTCGCCAACTCGACTTCAAATTGCGTCGAGCAAAGGCCAAAAGCAGCAGAAGCAGCAGCAGCAGCAGCACCAGCTGCTAAGCAACGCTTTTCCTCTTCCTCTGTGCGCCGTCTTTCTCTGTCCTCGTCTTTCCCTCTCGCCTAAGCCAAAAAAACAGCCTGCCTAGCAATGCCTCTTGGCAATGCCCTTCAAGTGTTTGCTGCTGGTGAATATGAGATCTCTCTCTCTCTCTCTCTCTCGCTCTCTCTCTCACTTCTCTGTCGCAGCTGACTGAATGGGCGTATGTTGAAATGTTGTTGTTGTTGGGACTTAAAGGGAACAGCTGTGTGGGCGTCGCTGTGTGGGTGTGTGGGTGTGTGTGTGTTGGTGTGTTTTAAGTGTATGTCTGCGCAAAAACGGCAATGTTTAATTAAAAGCGATAGCAACAAAACGCAAAGCGTGAAACTTGTCACTGCCAAATGCAAATGGATGAAATTACACAAAAGGATGCGCCAAATGCCACATGCCACATAGTACATGCCCCATGCCAACCAGCGAGCCACCGCTTGCAACTGGAATATGGAGTGTGCAAGCGCTTTTTGGAGCCAAAACACACAAATTTGATGCACCACAGAAAATGGCCTTGAAATAACTGAAATCAATATGCTGTCGCTCATTAATTCAATTTCGCTCAGTGCACCACACTCACTGCTATTGCAAATTGTTATGATGTTTACAATAACCGCTGGCAATGACAAAATGTCCTCAATTAGTAAATGGCGAAATGCAGCTGGAATTTATTGCGGTTGCCAGTTGACGATTCCTTTGTCTACATGATTATTTTATATGTTAATTGCGGCATTACAAATACTACGTGTGTGAGTATGCGAGTGTGTATGTGTGTGTGTATGTGTGTGTGTGTGTGTGTGTGTATGTGTGTGTGACAAGCTTTCCATAATTATAGTAATGTGCTGCAGGCAGTTTGCATAAATAGTATTGTCAATTCAAATGTTGGCATTCATTTGAACACTGCCGTTTTCAGCTCACATCACAAGCAAGTGTTTGTGTAATCATTTACTTTAATCAAATGTGCAACATGATGCATGCTTCACCTCCCACCTGTAATTAAATTTTGACAAGTACCAAGTTTAGTAGACCAAATAATTATCATGTAATATAGCTTGCTGCTTACAATTAAGATGGATTGAATCTTGATTCATCGACTCAAATACCTCGATTCTAGGATAATGTCAACAGTCAGATTAAGACACAGCTTGATTCATAGATACCCTGTAACGCAAAGCACATAAATCATGCAAATGAAATTAATTCTACAAACGAAGGAACGCTTTAAGCGTGCCTGTTGCAGCTGTCATTTGTAATTGCACTAGCACATGCTACCCTTTGCTGGCCATTTTCAATGGGTATAGCCCAAAACAATTAGCTAACGGCCTATTGCACAGTATAAACTAGAAAGCACTTTGCACATAAACTAGCAGGCACGTGTACAAATCTAGGCATAAAAAATTATCTATATATATATATGTATATAAAATATAAAAAGGATATATATATATATATGTATATAGATATATATTATATACATTTTGCTCAACAGTTATTTCTATTTAATATTTGTACTTTAAAATTAAAAAGCCGAAGAAGAAGCCTGTTCCTAACTGCTTGCGGTCATCAAGATTTATATATTTGACTAATTAGACACACGTGTGTGTATGTGTGTGTGTGTGTGAGCATGTGTGTGTGTGTGTATATGTATAGGGTGGTTAGTTTATAGATTGGTTGTTTTGGTAAACGATAAGCGAGCAGAGAGTACTTTGCGAGGTGCTTCTGGGACGGTTGCTAACGCTTGCATAATTGAGAGGCGTTACACAGACACACACACACACACACACACACGTACAAACACACAAAACGACACTTGAAAGGGATGCGCACACACACACACATATATACATATATACACTGGGGCATTGGCAACCCATCCGGACAGACGGCCCAAGGCACTTAGGGGCTAGCAGCAGTAAAAAAAAGAGAAAAAAAAAAAGCAAAAGCCAAATCTCGCCGCCCGCCTCGTCCTTTTGGACCAGCTCCTTGGGGAGCAGACTGTGTGTGTGCGTGTGTGTGTGTGTGTTGGAATTGGAATACATGAAGCGTCATTGTTGCCGCTTTGGCTGCCAAATGGGCGCACATAATGAGGCGCCCAGTTTTTTTTGGTCTGTATCATTTCGTTGGCTGTTCTTTGTGCGACCCACACCCATTCAGTCAGTCATAATGATGTGCCCGCTTTATCTATCATCAGGGTGACTCGTAACAGTCAGTTCATCACTTTATCAGTCTACCCCCCGGCATCTATCTGTCCATCTATCAATCGGTTTTGAAATCTGATTCTCACTTACCTTGCCCTGTGACGAGGATATCGTTGAGGCCGACGGTGTGCCGGAGGATTGTGCGCTGAGCGTTGATCGGCTGCTGTTCGCTTGCATTGCGCCACCCCCCACCCACCCCGGCGTCGGCGTCGGCGTCCTTTTTGAATCCTTGCACAATCAACTCGTTAAGTTTTCCAATTGTAACATTTTACACATCATTCATTCGGTTCACAACTACTTTTTCCAACTTTTTTGCCAACTCTTTTTCCCCTTTTTTTTTTTGTTTTAAGTCTTACTTTATACTATATATATATATATATATTTATTTAAGTTGCGGCTCCTCGGCTGGGCGCGATCTGGAATGGAGAAGCAAATGTTGAGTCTCGTTCATATTTTGTTGTTAAATAAGTTTTTTATAAGCCCAAAAAAAAAACACGTTAAGGAATTAAAGCAAAGTGCCAAAATAAAACGAATTTAGTACGATTTCTGAATCTGAATTCGATTCTGAATTGCGGTTCCGATTGGAGTTTGACACCCTGACCTGAATCAAAGTAAACTAGTTAGTAACTCGACTAAAAAACTTTGCAGATCGAAATCCATTGCTTTAATAGTATAAATCCGAAAAAATTGTAGACCGCGGTCAACCAGCGGATATATATATATTATTTGGAAGATCTCAGGACTTTTTTGTTATCGTTTATTTCCTATATATGACCCATATGATTTAGTGGTCCAGTCCGATAATGACTTCTTAGCCAAATTGGATTGGTCTGAATAGAACCAAATTTGATTTAATACGAGAACAAAACACGAGACCCAAAAGAAGAAGGAGAAGGATGACCTTCATCGAGGATAAGACATTTGCTCTAAAGAACAAGAAGCAACAACAAACAGCAGAAGTTTATGCAGCAAGTGCTGAAACAGATGCAGGCCGGTGGCAAGAACAGCGACTACAGCAAGGGCATGCAATGCAACTAACCAAATAATCCAAAATATAATATTTAATCAAATCTTTGCACCGATTGTTCCAAGGTACTTGCATGGATATATTCGAGTATAAAAAATAATAATGACAAAAATGAAGAACAATTCACCTTAAGTCATCAAAACATATATAAATATATGAAAATACATATGAAAAATATATATACATTCAGCTAGTGATGCTGATCAAGTGTATATATAGATACAGTAGGTTAGATTGGGTTAGCTCGAAGTTTGCTCAGTTGTTTTAAGCTCTAGAAGGCAATCAAAACCGACCGATTTTCCAATTTAGGAGCCAAACAGTAAGCCTCTGTTGCTCTCAGCTGGTAATTTCACTCCGTATAGCCGGAAAATAGTTAATACAAGACTAAGAAGTCAAGAAGTCAAGAAGTCTTCTCAACATCTTCACACTCGCAATATGATAATTTAATATCTACATCAAAATTAGCTGCATCATCCACATTTTGCGATTAACCAAATTTTGTACGCTGAAACTACTTTTCAGGTGAAACTACTCTGAAAGTACTTTTCAGGTGAAAATGTGGCTAATTATGATAGCGAACTTTTAGCATTTTCAAAAGTAACTTTTTGTAATTCTCGGAACTCATGTTAAATACTTATTAATTAAAATGAACATTTAATTAATTTTGCTTTCAGTTTTTGCGAAAAAAGTTATGCTTTAAATATGTGCAAACTGCAAAATTATGAATTAATTTTAGAGAATAATCTGTGGCTAAACATATATAAATAAGTTTCAACTAAAATCGGGATTATTTTCGCAAATACGAATTTTGAATTTTGTATAGTTTATTTAAGTACAAAATGTATCAAAAAGGAAAAAGCGAAAATAAATGTTTGGATTAAGTTAATACATATTAATGTCAAGTTTGCAGTCTTCATTTTCAGCTTATTATTTGTATTTAGTAAGTAATACTTGTTTAAAGATGGTCAATCTTAATTTGAGGTCAAATATATTCTTCATTTCGAACATTTGGATTTACCCGCAGTGAAATAGTTGATAAAATCGCTGTGGCATCGAAATCTATGGCTGTCTGTCTGACTGCCACATAAGTGCGACCCATAGTTGTCTCGGCTGTCGAGAGTTGCGCTTAAGTGCCTGTCAGCTGTATGCAACACGGCGTTGCACATGAAATAAAAGCCCAAAACGTTTGTGAAATGTGCAAAGGAAGCAATAAAAATATAAAAAAAAAAATAACAACACATGCAACGAAATAATAATAATAAAAAAAAAGAAAGGAGCCGCTTCCTTGAAGCTGCCACAAATCAAAAGAAATGGAAAAGGAAAAAGAAAAGCGAATGCTGCTACTGCGCAGCCATTGAGGCGCAAGCAGTTGGCTCTCAACAAAGGACAAAGCCCAATGTCCACAAGTAGGGCTAGGTCAAAATTGGCAACAAGGACATGTCAGCCAAGCCAAGCCAACACACAAACACACAGCCATATGGATAGACGGACCCAAGCAATAAGCGAGCACTATAACATCTATCGGTTTTGTAAGGCTACAGAAATTGTTGACGGTTCGGTTCACGGTTCGAAGCAATTTTGCAGAAATGGGTTTGGTTCTGGAAACTCGTTTATTTTTTTCATACATTAACCCGATACTGTTTAGTTAGTAGCCAAGAGAGCAGCTTTTCCAACAGTGTTTGAAAAATAAAAATGAAAACAGCTGCTTTGATCTTATAATCAGACAAATACAAGTGAAACAAATTTTATTTTTCTGTTTATCAACAACTCTTTCATACACAAACAAAATTATTATCTGCTTAATTTTGAAGAATTTTTCATGATTTTCATTTTGATCTAAGCAAATGAATAAGGTTTTCGAATTTTTTGAATTGACAACAAAACAAGCTTCACTCAAAAATGCTTAAAAAATAATAATTTTGCTTGCCAAATCAAAATATTAAATATGATATAGAAAAGGCAAAAAAAAAGAGTTGAGGATAATCTATTAAATGGGAGCGAAGATGCCACGCCCAAAACTCGTTACCAAGCATCCACTAAGTGGATAAATATGAATTCATCGAATGCACAAAAAATAAAATAAATAAGAGAATTTGAGATAGATGACAAAAATTAAACTTAAAAGGCCCAAAAGCGAATACAGACCGAATGCTATGTCTATTGGCCTAGATTTAAAGTCGCTGACATGATGGATGGATCTGCTACATTTAGTGGGTTGCAACAATGAGTTGAAAGCCTAGATAGCATCTTATTATTGTCGAAGTCAACTTCAACCCATTTGTAATAATTATACTTGGCGTTAGTAACGCCAGAGTGAGGAGTATTCAAGATTTTGTGGATGAGCTAGCACCAAGTTTCACTCTCAATGCTTTTTCCCCCATGACAACACACACACGCCGACACAAACCCACAAAGCATACACAAGCACCTAAAAGAGGGACAAGCAGCAGCAGCAGCAGCAGCAGCGACAATTTTATGCCAAGGGCAGCGGGCAGCCAAAGCACGTTTTGCGGCGCAGACATAACCTCAACTTCTTGCGCGCTGCTTACCACGCTGCCAGCGTCGACGTCGACGCATCGCTGCTGTTAAGGCAGCCATTTTATAGGCCAGGCAACAGCTTTGTGTGTGAATTTATGTGCACACACATACACACATGCACACGCACACACACACACATACATGCACAAATGTAGTGCTACTTTCGATTTTGGAAAATAAAGAGTACAATCGAAAATGCTGCAAGATCGTCACTTACACTGCCAAATAGCAATAAATAATAATAAATAGAATTAAGGCCTACACATAAACATATCAGTTATGGTTATCAATAAATAAATATATTTATTTTTTTGTGTGCAGCAAAGTACCTTTTTTTTTTGGTTTTTGTTGTTCTTGATTTTAGAATTTTTAATTTACGTTACGTTGCATTGCTTTGCGTTAGTTTTGTGCGTATCGTTTTGGTGTTTGGCTTTTGCTTCATCGTCATCATCGTCATCATCATCGTCATCATCATCATCATCATCATCATCTTCATCTTCTTCTACTAAGTCTAAGGAGGATGGAGCCTTAAGCGCTAGTCGTATTCTCTTTAAGAGTTGTGCGTTTGATTTATTTCTTACTCTTTATTCTACTTCATTTTTTATTTATTTATTTACTTTTTTTGTTGTTTTGTTTTATTTGTGGCGATTTTTCAGCTTTTTTTTGCCTCACATTTTCAAAGGCATTTGGCTTTTATTTGGCATACGAGGATAAAGGAGAGTTCCATGGACCAACAAAAAAAAATGTAACACACTCTCGCCTACATATACACGGAAACCCATACACACACACTCAAAAGCACACACACACAGTCACAAAAACGCGCACGCAGCGAGCAAAAAAAAATCGAAAGACGACGGCGACGGCAACGGCGGCTGCGACGGCAACGCGTTAAGCACACACAAAGAAAAAATAAATAAAAGCGTTGCAAATTTTATCAAAATTTTTTTTTACGAATTTATATTTTTGGTTTTTTTTTTTGTGTCGGATGACTATGCAGCGGGTGAGCGAACTTAAGACGGTTGCAACCAAATTTGCAGCAGATTTATGTACAAAAATACAAAAACATAAATAAGAATAATAAAAATTCGAGGTAAAAAAATGTATTTATCGGCTGAGAATCATTTAAATAGCTGTGTGCCAACTGAGACAAGAAACTTCCGTTTCCGTTGATGTTTAATGTTTCTGTTTCCGATTTGGTGATTTCTTGCCGTGCAATTTTTGTGCTGCGCACGCCCGCCTTTACCTCTGTCCGTGGCCGCAAACTATGCTACAGTTTATGTTGAAATCTTGCGCGTAACTGAACTCAACTGAACTCAACTCAACTGAGCGATGAACGTTGCGAAAATATATATTCGGTGTGAGCGTGTTTGTGCTAGAACAGCAGCCGTTGCGCCGTAGCCCGTGCATTGGCACTGGCTCCGTTTCTGTTTCTGCTTTGCTGCTTTCCGCGTGCTGTATATGCTCTGCTAACGGCGACAGCAGCAGAGCAGCAGCCATCCTTAGGATGCTAATGCTATTGCTGCCAACGCTGCTGGACCAGCCGAATAAGTGGCAAGTCTACAACAACGATTAAAGAGAGCGAGGAACAGAGAGCGAGAGAGAGAGAGAGAGAGCGCGCGTGCGATGTTATCGTATACACATCACTGCATTGATTCCGTCTGACCACGTACCTCTTTGCTGCTCTACATAAAAAATATGGTACTCACACAACTTCTCTATGCAATTATATTTTGAAATACAATTCGCATTTGCCGCATTATTCTACGAACGTTAATAGTCCACAACGTTGTTGCCAGACAGTTGTTTAGTGTTGGCCTGGGCTGCCAGACACTGGAAAATCAAATTTGCAGAGCTGTTACTTTTAAATTTAACATTACAGCACTCACTTGTGTGTTAAGAATATCGCATTAAAATCGTTTTTTTTTTTTAAAGTTAGAAATTAAAATAAATTTGTAATCTTAATAATAAATAATATGTATATAAATATAAATCAAATGCTATCATTGCACGAATTTGCGATAACACGCTATTACCTATTTATATGTTAACAGTGAGCAATTGGAACGCAAAAATGAGCCAACAGGCAATCGCTTGCAGTATTTTTTCAGTAACTTTACACACTTGACATTGTAAGCCGACCACTATTTTTTTCAGTCGTGTGTCGGCCGTCTATCGCCCGTCGATATATTTCTATCTGCGAGTTTTTCTCAACATAAGTTATTTTTTATGTTTTCGAAACAAATATGATACCCGAAATCAATACATTGCTAACGCAAGAAGCTAAGCAATTGCAATTGACAACTTCAGTATAACTAAATAAAGAGAAAAACAGCAAAAAAACGGGAAAAGCAGCAACAACAGCAGCAGCAAAGAACAGAAGACCCAAAGAGACTCTCTCCATACACTCACACACACAAGCAAAGAGCAACGCAAAAAAAAAAGGAAAACGAAAACAAAAAGAAAAGAAGTAGATTTAAAGAAATGCGTCCAGAGCTAAAACGAAGTTGCGCAAACAATTTACAAACAACACAGAGCTGATTTCAGCTCACGGAAATCGGAACAATCTCTGCGCCATTGCCCTTCTGCTTCTTCTTCGTATTATTATTTTCATTTTTTTTTTATTTGTTTAGTAGTGCAAGTGTGTGCGTGCGTCTTGTCTCTGATTATTGTTTTCTATTCGTCGTAAGAGGGGCGGGCGGGACTGGAGCAGAGGAGCAACAGAAGCAGCAGCTGTAGGAGTGAAATCGAAACTTGGGTAAGTGATAATAATAATAAGGAGAAAGTATGGTGGGAAGGGTGGTTTCTTAAATATGTTCTCATATTATTATAATTATTATCACTTTTTCATTATTTGTATTTTGATTAGGTCCTTGCAGCTAAACACAGGGGCTCGTCCCATGCTTAAGCTTTTAATGCTGGCCGAGATCAGGCGACGGCAAATTGTTTAGCAGCAGCAACAAAGGAGTCGAGTGAGTAGAGGAGCAGCACTCACTGGCCATGCTCCCAATTAGCGAGGAGCAGCACGTTGAGAGCAACGCCAACGCGAACACCAACACCAGCAGTCGCAACAGCAACAATCCTCAGCAGCACACCGCCACAAATGAGGCAACCAATGGTGGCGGGAGTGTTGAGGATGCCACACTGGCCGCCGATGCTAGCCTGTGGACGGCATTGTATGACTATGATGCACAGGGCGAAGATGAGCTGACGCTGCGACGCGGCCAAATTGTTGTCGTGCTGTCCACGGACAGCGAAGTCTCTGGCGATGTCGGCTGGTGGACGGGCAAGATCGGTGATAAGGTTTGTTCGTTAGGGGGTTATCAGTGTGATCCGATTAGTAAACACACAGAATATTAGTCATTCAATTAACATTCGATTTTCATTTCAATTTATATTTCCTTGTTTTGATAGGTGGGTGTTTTTCCACGCAACTTTGTTACGGATGCGGATCCGTTGGAGCTGCCACATGAGATAGATTATACGGAACTGGACATTAAGGAGGTAATTGGATCGGGTGGCTTTTGCAAAGTGCATCGCGGCTATTATGACAACGAGGAGGTTGCCATTAAAATTGCCCATCAAACGGGCGACGATGATATGCAACGGATGCGTGACAATGTCCTCCAGGAGGCCAAACTCTTTTGGCCATTGAAACATCGAAATGTGGCCGCATTGCGTGGCGTTTGCTTAAAAACGAAACTGTGCCTGGTCATGGAATATGCACGTGGTGGCAGCTTAAATCGCATACTCGCTGGCAAAATACCACCCGATGTTCTCGTCGATTGGGCCATACAAATAGCGCGTGGCATGAACTATTTGCATAGCGAGGCGCCCATGTCGATAATACATCGTGACTTGAAGTCATCCAATGTTCTCATCTATGAGGCCATCGACGGCAGTCAGTTGCATCATAAAACATTGAAAATCACCGATTTTGGTCTGGCCCGTGAAATGTACACAACGCAATGCATGAGCGCCGCTGGCACCTATGCCTGGATGCCGCCCGAGGTCATCAGCCGGAGCATGTACTCCAAGTGAGTACTTTCCCAGCCCACCTAATCCCATATATATATATATATATATATATATATCGTTAATTTTATATCCATTATTTCTATTGTGCAGATCCTCCGATGTGTGGAGTTATGGTGTGCTGCTCTGGGAGCTAATCACCGGCGAGACACCGTATAAGGGATTCGATCCGCTGTCTGTTGCTTATGGCGTTGCTGTCAACACGCTGACTTTGCCGATACCAAAAACCTGTCCCGAAACCTGGGCAGCCCTCATGAAAAGTGAGTGCATCAGTATAAATAGGAAAACAATCACCTAACTATGGATTGGATTCATCTCCAGATTAATACAAAATATTCGACTTGTTAAGCGTTTCATTCGTTTTGTATGTTGCAGGCTGCTGGGAAAGTGATCCGCATTTACGACCGGACTTTAAGAAGATTATTGAACAGCTGGAGAGTAGCGCTTGCTCGAAGTTTACGTTAACGCCACAGGAATCGTTTCATAATCTGCAGGAACAGTGGAAAAAAGAGATTGCCGAGGTGCTGCACGATTTGCGCGAAAAAGAGAAGGTATCTACTGCCCATTCCAGTTGATCATCAATTGTACCATATTTCACATTGTAACGATCTCGAGGCGACTCTCGCAATATCTCTCTCCCTCCCTCTCTCGCGTTTCTGCCCCCGTCCGTTGATCATTATGTATTTATGTATCTCTCTCTCTATATTATATGTATATCTATCTAGCCATCATATACACAAACAACAAATTTTAAAATTTTAATTATTTCATTTATTCGCTTTTTTTTCTACCAAATTTTCCCGTCAAATATTTGTTGCACAAAAATAAATTTTAAAGCGTTTCCAAAACATCGAAGAGGTAAGCGCGCCGTGTTCCAAAAATGGAAAGCAAAAAAAAAAAAAAACGAAACATTTTTTTATGCTCGATTTTCCGTTTCGTTTTTGATTTCTTTAATGTTTTTGGTCATTGCGATTGGTTTCGAGTTTTGCGTTTGTTTTTTCTTTTCTTACGAGTTTTCTGTTTAACGCCTTTTCCCCACCACCGGCAACAACAACACACCCCCTTCCCCCGCTATCTATGTCTCTCTCTCTCACTCTCCACTGCTAGTTGAGCATAATTGCATAATTGCATGAGTATATTCACCTTAGGCAGTAGTCTGATTTTTTATGTTTATTTTTGTTCCTTGCACTAAAAAAAAATCCCTTTGTTTGCCAATACTTCCGTTTCCGTTCTATATCATGTGGCACATCCATAGGAACTGCGCAACAAGGAGGAGCAACTGGAGCGCATGCAAAAAAAGCAACTGGAGAAGGCAACCAAGCTGCACGAGCTCGAGGTGCAGCTGCGTCAGCGCGAGATAAACATAATCGGACGAGAGCTAATGATGCAGCCCGTTCCGGTGCCCGTTCCCGTTCCGGTGCCATCAAAACGCAAGCCCAAAAAGAGCAAAAAGGTAACTAAAAAAACAAGAACAACTACGATACGACTACGATATATGTATACCCTGTGCCTAGCTGTTTGTAAATATTATCCAGTATTATTGCCAAACATATATATTTATATATATAACTAAATATATGTACTTATCCGACGATGATGATCTAAAATAGGTCAATGTATATTATATATATATTATATATATATATATATATATATATATATTATACTAGTAAGACGCTTTTGCCTTTAAAATTGTAGCTTATTCATTGCTATCGGAAATCGATATGTATCGATATTTCCCGAAACAGAGACAGTTATGTGATCTGAGCGTGATATTCCAAACTGTAAAGTTTCTGAGATCCGCATGTTCATACAGACGGACGGACATGGCTATATGGACTCGGCTATGATCCTTATTATTTAAGGGTTCAGAGATGCGTCCTTCCTCCTGTTATACCCTTTATTTTTGGGGCATTTCAATAACTCTTCTAATGAATTATTGTGTTTTCATTGCGAAATAGAAAGCGCTGCAGATATCACTGCCAACCGAGTTCCGGCACACGATTACGGCCGTATGCGACAAAGTGGATCCACCCGGCTCACCCTCCCTCTCCCGACTGCGTATTGTGACACGTGAGTAAAACATCCCTTCCAACTAAAGTCCAGCATTTATATATGTATATCTTAATCCGTATAATGTACACCATTTCGCATCAGGACTGATATTTGAAGACTGTTCCATTTCCAGTATGTTTCAAAGATCAGTTCGCATTTCAAGTTAAGACAAGAAATGATAATCTGAAATCTGAGTACTCAAAAATACTTTTGCGTGCCGAAACAAACGGAAATGGAACATGCCTGTGAACTTCCAGTTTGTTTAGTGAAAATATTTGAGATTCCATTTTCAACGGATTACTTATTTTATGTTGGGGGGAACACTATCAATGCTACTGATTTATTAACTTAGAATGAACACACATTTTGCTAATAATGGATCGAATGTGAAACACAACTTTTTATTTTATCATAGTTATTTGGTTTTTGGTTGAAATACATACATTTTAGTCAAACATTTACTCAAAACGAACGAAAACGAACAGAGTTACTGTTAAATGTCTTGTTGGACTGGAATAGAACTGAGCTTTTACTCGAAACGAACGGGACCGGAACACAGTTATGGCTAAGCATTCAGTTTGTCACGGAAACGCCTGGAATAGAACAAGTGATTTATTTGCATGAAGCAAGTGAAAATGCAAAAGTTATTGTTAAATATTTTGTTGGCCAGTGAAACGACTGGAATCGAACATATATATCTGATACATGTACTTGAAACGGCCGGAAATGGAACACCATTCTCTGCTTAGTGGTAAACATTCCAAATTCGAAATATTTAATTGAGAAAATTTGAATTGATTTGAAGTATCTTATTATTTATTTGAATTATATATTTATTGATTTCTATTTTTTCTTTCTTTCTTTCTTTCTTTCCTTTTTTTTTTTCTTTGTTTGTTTTATCTCCTTTTTTTGCGCTTGATTTTTGTGCTTTTTTTTATGGATAATTTGGTATTTGATGGATTTTGGTGGATTTGGCAATTTCGGTGATCGCTGACCGTTTTGGGCAATAATCAGTCACCGATGGCCACAAGAACAAGACCTGGGGACCATCGACGATGCATCAACGGGAGCGTTCACTGTTGCCGCTCCAACTGGATGGTGGTGGTCAGACCGAATGGCCGACCCAAACCTCCACACACTCGTCGTTCAGCAAGAGTGCACCCAATCTGGACAAGAAGCAGCTGGTTGCAGCAGCAGCAGCAGCAGCAGCAGCGGCGGCAGCAGCAGCAGCAGCAGGGGGTGGCAGCAACAACAGTAATAATGCAACGATTGCGTCAACAAGCGACAACATTGGAACAACAATCGCATCACAGCTATTGAGAAGCGGTTGCAATGTGGGCGGCTCCGCGCCCACAACGCCACTGTTTTTGGGCGGCGGGTGTGCGACGGCTGCTGGTGGTGTGGCCACAGGTATGCCATATTTAATAATGCATACCAACAACAACCACAACCAAAACATCAACCAAAACAACAACAACAACAACAACAACAATAGCAGCAACAACAACAACCAAAATCACATTCATAGCAATAACAATAGTAATCATAAAACTAATACAATCTCATCGCCACGACTGAACGGCAATCACAACAACAACAACAATAGCAATAACAATTTCAACAACAACATTGGCAATCGGAGCATTTATGGTCGCGCCCGTAGCCAGGATAATGGTCTGGATCAGCCATACAATATGATGCATCTAATATCGGATGATGGCTCCGAGACGGAGACATTGACGCCAACAACCGGTTGCTTTCATTTCCTCAAATCAAGCACCTCGGCGGTGGCAATGGCGCCCATCGTCGGCGGCGCCGGACGCTATGGCGGCAGCCTGGGCAACAGTCCGGCCGTTGGCCGCAAGAAACTCTCGCTGGATAGCCAATTTGTGCAGCCGATGACGACAACGACAGCGACAATGATGACGCTGATGACGCCGCCAATGTCGACAACAACGATGCTGGTGTCGTCGGAGGTGCCGCCGCCGGCGGAGCGAGGCGATAATAATACATATGATCGGGCATTCTATCGCGATGTGGCCAAAAAGATGATGGCCAGCAGCGAGCGTGTGAATTCCAAATCCAGCGGTGATCTAACCATGTACAATTCGGCGACACGCTTAACCGAAACGCGTACGGATCAGAATTTGGAGGGACGATTTCAGCGCAATGCATCTGGTTCGCAATTTGCGCGTCATTGCTTCTTTCGGCGGCAACCAAATGCCGCTGAGCACAATGGCAACGATGACGACGAGGATCGGTTGGATGACAATGATGAGGATGAGGAGGAGCGTCAACTGAATTCGCACTGCTCCTCGGAGCATTCGTCATCCACCATAGACACCTCAGCGTCCGTCACACAGACGCCGCCGCGTCCCAATTGCTCCACATCGCGTAAAAGTTCCGTAACATTTCAAATGACCTCACCAACAGCCGCAGCAGCAGCAGCAGTAGCTGGAGCAGCAGCAGTAGCTGGAGCAGGATCAGGATTAGCAACTGGGGCAACAGTTGGCAATGAGGCATTATTGGGTACGCATCAAATGTCGATTGCATCGATTAGTTTTGGCACCAATTACAGTTCCAGCGATGGCGATGCTGATGACGCTGGCGATGATTATGAGAACGAGGACAACAACGATAGTGGGTGGCAGCGTATCGATAACGATAACGAGAACAACGACAACGATAACGATAACATACACGAGAACTGCATATTGCACACACGTCGCATGCTGGATGTCCAACCGCATCCGGATGTCATCAAGATGAACAAGGATCTGCAGGCCAAACAGCAGCGACAACACTCCAAGCATACCAAAAAGAAAAAACACTTGCGCTACATGATGAAATCCAAGTCGGTGGAGGCGCCACCCCACCAACAGCAACAAGAGCAGCACCAGCAGCATCATCAGCAGCAGCAGCAGCAGCACCAGCAACAACACTCAACTGGTCGCACCAAGTGGTTCAAGAGTCTATTTATACGCAACTCGAAAAAGAATTACATACAACTTGGCTCAGATGCACAGCAAAGGGCCAATGCGGAATTTGGTGCAATCGATCCATATGAAACGGAATTGCAGTTGCCACTTGCAACAAGCAAATCCAAACGCAAATGTAAAAAGCCGCAAACGCAATCCTGTGAGCAATTGGAGCGCTTTTGAAACAAGATGCCAACTTTCTATATGTATGCTGATTGGTGTGTGTGTATCTAATGTGCGTGTGTTTGTGTGTGTGTGTGGTGTGGTTTGTGTGTGTGTGTGTGGTGTGGCTTATGTGTGTGGCTTTGTCGGACAGTTCGTCATCTAATTCGACTTGTTGTGCTGGTTGTTGTGATTCAAGTGCCGTGCATACATCCCTCAGCATTAATCAATCAAATACATATCACTAAACTGTGCAGTACATATATACTTGTATATCATATACCCATTGTTTTATATTAAAACCATAGACTAAGTCACAACACACACACACACACAAACACACACTTACTCACACACACACACACTTACTCACACACACACACACAGATATCTAGCTATCCAGATCCTTACCACTTGCATACATTATAGTATAAACGCAAAAAAGAAGAAAAATTAGAAGCAGAATAAGCCAAAATTTCCGTTTATGCATTTGAAGAAAACTGGGCAAAAAGCTTTAAGGATCCACATCGACAACTATAGCCTATGTGTTGAGCAATGCAAAGCTCTCAATGCGAAAGCACAAAAGCTTTTTTGAGTACAATGCGAAAGCTTAAGTATGCTGAGCATGCAAATCTTTGGAAAATCTAGAAAAAGCGAAAGCAAAAAATGTTATGAAATGTAATGCAAGCAGCTGCAAAATCAGTTAAGATATTTGAAATCTGACAAGTATATATTGGAAAAGTGAACTACAAAGATCGATTGTAAGATATTATCTTTAGATTGATACAAAAAAACGTTCCTGAATCTAAACCAGAAGACGGAGAACATATCAAATTGGAGTGCTAAGGCCGCTAATAATAGTCGATACGACTACCCAAACGAAGTGTGCAATGTGAACGAAGGAGAAGACGACGAATTGAATCAAAAATTGAAAAACTATGGAATATATATTTATATATATGACTTTGAAAGCTTTACCTCAGGTACAATAGCCCAAGTAGCGCTAAAGATGCGCTCAGATTTCTCTGTAAGAATGCAACCAGTGAAAGAAACTAAACTTGACAACAACTATTTCAGTGGCTGGCTGTAAAAACAAAAAAAAATCGTTCATTAATGATATGATCTATATATATATATATATATGTATTTGAGGGTATTGCTTGGCGAGTCCCCTGCAAATTGATTAGAAATCTTTTCTAAAACCCTATACAAAACCGATGTAATTATGAAAACAGAAAAAAGAAGAAAAAAAACATTTGTTGTCATCTAAGTGAATGATTTTTTTTTTTTCTTTCTTTGTGTAACTAAACATATCTAATTTTACATAAATGCACATTATAAGTATATATGCAAAATATTTATATAGACAGACGAGAAAAAAAAAATGCATCTTAGTTGAACTTAGCTTTAGTCAAATGGCATTTTTTTTGCATTTTACATTTACGTATTGCGCTGAGGATGAAGTTTGTCAGAATTTGTGTGTTTCTGCTTCTTCTATACATTTTTTTTTTTTTTACTTTTTTGGTATTTTGTGCACAGTTTTATTTACATTGATTTGCAAATTGGCTTTTATTTATTTGTAGTATTTTTTATTTTAAATTAAAAAACAACAAAAAAAACTATAAAAAAAAACTGTGATGAAAAATGAAAAACAAAACAAGATAAAAAAAAAATGGTATGTTTTATTGTATGCAAGTTTTTTTAAAATTTAGATGTGGATAATATAATACCCTGTATCCATTTGAGAAGGGCTATCAGTTTGTCGAACTCGAAGATTCTTATGATCTAGAGGGGATGCTCGTACACCTTGTGTATAAATCTAGCGATATCACTTTTAGGGGAAACTGCCTGTTTCGCTACGGGGTATCTGCAAGTCGAGCAGCCTTGGCCAGCGCTTGCTTATATGTTTGTTTTTAGTTCTTTTGTTTGATTCGTTGCTTTTTTAAAAATTGGACAACAAACAGATATCAAACAGAAAGCAAAATGATAATATTATGGAAAAAGGGAACAACTACAAAAACAGCTACAAAAATACACAGAAACCAAAACTGAAACCGACAATAAAACAACTAAAAATATATAGACAAAAAAAAAAACAAAATTAAACAATTTTAATTTGTTGCTGTAAGTGTCTCTTTTCGAAACCCTAAACGCGGTGTTGGTGGATCTTTGCTTGCGGTGTTCTCTGTCCCCTGTCCCCGTTCCCGCCACACTCCCCCACCCCACCGACTCCCCCACACCTCCCCGTCAAGCACTTTTTTGTCCACGTTAGCGATACGTTTCTCAAAACCTGTTTTGTCAACTGTTCACGCTTGCAACACCGGAATACTGGAATCATGCAGGCTATCAGGGCAACAGCAGCAAGGATGAGTGGCGGCCAGGACCAGCCAATATGCCCATAATGTCGCCATCGCCATATCTGCTCAGTCGCTTCACCAGCAACGTGCCACTGCCGACACTCTACGCCGGCGATGCGGCACGCAAGCCGAAGCTATCCGTGATCGAGTTGCTGCTCTACAACATGGCATCGCTGCTGGCGGGCGTCGCGGCTGGCTATGATGTGCGCATGTCGAATGTGTCACCAGTGCATCCCACGCTCCTCAGTGAGCTGCCCGCCTTGAAGGCGGCGCCGAAGGCAACCATTGAGGAACAGCAGCAGCAGCCGGATCAACAGGATCACGCTGAACAGCAGCTGGAAACCGCGACGCGGACGCATAATGTGGGCAATGCATGGTAAATGAAATACTCATATATATATATATATACATATATATTCATTATATCTATATATATAAATAAAATTCAAAGACTCAAAAGAGGAATTTTAGATGCATTTATTGGAAATGAAAACTGCTTGAAAATTCTTTCTGCTTCCTCCGATAGAAATTTGATTGTAAGCCAGAATTCATTTGAAAATATTTGTATTTTATGCTGCAGCTTTTCACCGCTGGACATAACGATGGGGGCGTCCAAGCCGCAGTCTGTGGCACAGAGGCGCGTGGGCGGCAGTCAAACATACTATACACCCGTGCAGCGCACGCCACAACATCAGATGCATTTGCAACAGCAGCAGCAGCAACAGCAGCAGCAACAGTCGCAGCAACAGTCGCAGCAGTCGCAGCAATCGAAGCAGACAACACAGCCACATTCTGTGCCACATTCGGTGCTGTATGCCGGCTCCTCTCAGCCGGCAACGCCATCATCACGTCGCAAATTGAGCAGCAGTAGCTGCACCAATGCCAACGATGGCTTCGAGGAGTTCCGTGTGGGTGGCGGCATTGGACCACCGCCCCTCTATGCGCCCGCCGACTATTTGCGCAACGGTCCCAGCTATTCCAACGATGGCGGCGGCGCCTATCGCAACGGCTACTTTGGTGAGGTTCGCTTAAGCTTCCCATTTGTTGCATGATAATTACAACTGTTTATACGTTGCAGGCTCCAATTACTTTCCATATCGGCCGGAATTGAATTTTGGCTATGAGCGTGATTGCAAATCGTATCCGGACTATTCGTACGACTACAATCATCGCCTGCCCGACTACTATCAGTATCCGGATTATCCGTATGAGGTGCCGGTGGCAATGGCAGTGGTGGCGGTGCCACCAGCCCAATTGCAGCCACCGCTGCAGACGCGAACACCGCCGCCGCGTGTACCCCAAATGGGTGTCAGTGCTGGCGGCCATCGACGCACACCGTCCACCGTCTCAAACAATTCGAATGTGCTGCTCGAGGAGCACGAGGAGCTGCTCTACGATTACAACAATCTCAATCTGAATGTTAATCTCAATGTTGTCGACTACGAATGCGAGCCGTCATCGCCAGCAGCGGCACAAATGCAATTGCAAATGCAGCAGCAGCAGCAGCCGCCGCCGCCGCCCAGCAAACAGGAGCTTTACGCCGGATCGCCCAAGCTAATCAATCGTATGCTGCACAGTCCGCTGGCCAACACCAAATATGCCGCTGCCACAGCCGCCGCCGTCACACTCACACGTCCCGCCACTTTGCCCTTTGTGCAACATGCTCTTAACTATCAACTGCCACAACAACAGCAGCAGCAACAGCAGCAGCAGCTGCCTCTGGTGAGCGGCAGCAAGTTGCGCAGTTCGCTGAAGAAGAAGAAGTACAACAGTGGCACACACAATGGCAGCATCTCATCGCAGCAGGGCACACCAACAAATGCAACGCCGCCAGATTCGCTGACCAGCGATGATAGCTCCTATTTGAGTGCCAAGGAGGGTTCGATTGGTTCGCAGCATAGTCGCGTCCGGTTCAGTCCCGAGGCTTATTTGGATGCTAGCGCCACGTTGCCCGGCATTGGTGGCATACTGGGCAGACGCCTGCCATCGCCAACAACGGGGCAGGTGCAAGTGCAACAGCAGCAGCAGCAGCAGCAACGACGACATTGCCACACATCCAGCGCCAGCACACCGTCGCCATCGGCATCGTCATCCTCCTAGCAGGCACGGCTGGCGCTGACACTGCAGTTGGCGCGTAGTCCGGGCGCGGATATCGGTGGCGCCACCCACTCCAATCTGGCACTGGGTGTTGCGCTGCACCAGCAGCGTGTGCCCTATCGTTGGTATTCGGGTGCGAGACGTTCCCGTTCCGCCCACTACGAATACCGCCTCTGAGAGAGACAGCAATAGCGAGATAGCCAATCCGAGTGGGATGACAAGAGTGGATTTGAGTTTTTTTTATTTTTATTTTTTATAAGTACATTGATACCTCAAGCACGCGTACATTGGAAAGGGAGAGCAACAGTATGAGAGAGAGAGAGAGAGAGAGGGAGAGAGAGGGAGAGAGAGCAGTCCTGAGCAAAACGAGTGCATTAGAAATATAAACAGACACTAAAATGAAACCAGCTAAGAATTATATTCAGCGTGCCGAACTTGGGATACCCTTGCAGCAAGCAGTTATACATACACACATGCATACATATTTATACTACAGTCAAGCTTGCCCGTAATGAATTTCTACACTCTCTATTATATTCTGCTAATTATGAATTCGTTTCCCTTTTTTCTATTATTATTTTGTGGTAAAGCTTTAAATATTACAGTTTTGAGCAGTTCCCATTTTAGGCACCTATTCAAATTATTTATAATTATAAGTAATGCTTACAATTATTAAACAAACGAAAACCAAAAAAAAAAACACTTAAATACGCATCCTTTTTATTTTTTTACATAATTACTTAACTCTACTAAAATTTCATTTTTGTTTTTCTGTGACTTGGGCAGTTTGACTGATGACAATGATTAATGTTGGACGCTGTATTCACATGATCACATGACAAATCGAACATTTTGAAGATTAGCTTTAGTAAATACTAAAAATGCTTCAGCATCAGCTTTAAGTGCGTGAATTTGAAATTGTGTTTTCACATTTGCAAACGACAACAAAATCCACTGAAAGTCTTCAGTGCATTAAGCATAATTTTTATGTTGCACAGACAAAGAGAAAAACGGTAGATCCGTGCCAGGATTTGCAGATAGCTTTAAAACAAACGGAATAGAATATTCAAATATATATACACACATATATATATATATATATAAATGTAAATCTGCAAGGGTATAAATGAAATACCAAATCATATATTTATTCTTCCAATACTATGTCCGTTAGTCTCTTCACGCCACAATACAACAACAACAAAACTGTATCGTTATCTCCAAAGCTCCACTCTTCAAAATATATCAGCTTTAAATAACTCAAGCGCTGTATGTATTTACGTATATGAAACTATATATATATACCATATATATATATATATATATAAGTATATATGTGGGTGGATATAGGAATGGTATTTAGTCTTCGTGTTGTTCACACATACAAAAATATATTTAAGTATATGCAACATATACATATATATATGTATATATATCTATCTATATGCAACCCCTGACTTGTGCGATTTGCCTTAATAATTGAAAAGAAAGCTAAAACTACCCGAGTAGACAATGAAGCACACATACGCACACACACACACACACACACACACACACATTTTTGTAGAATTTGGCCCATGTTAAAGCTATAAACCACACATACACATTGAACATATATATAATTACTAAATATATATACCATATATATATATGCTTATAAGTGCAATATGTTTGTCGACTGTCTCCAATTGCGTTCTTTGATTAGATGCCAGCCTTAGTCACGCCCAAAAACATATTAACAACAACAACAACAACAACAACAACAACAATAATAATAATAATAATACATAAATATGTAATTCTAAACACCACACCAGTAACTCAATTCTTAAGTCTGAAGAAAAAATCGTTTATACATACAAATAGAAAACTATATATGTTTATGTATATATATATAGACATACATATACATATATATACTAATTATAAATTTGTAAAAGTATGTAAGTTGCAAAGTGATTAGCTCTAATTTTCACAACAAAAAATAATCATTTATATCGATTCTTATCCCAAAACGATATATATTTACATAACATATATATATATATATATATATATATATAAATATATTTATTTATATAGGATACGATAATTAGGTATGTATGTGTAACAACAATTTCAACTTATAGTCGCATGAGATCGTCAACATTATAAATACAGATGTCTAAACTTCTTTTTTATACTTACAAACAACAAAATGAAAGATATATGACAGAAATCAATATTGAACTCATATAAAAAACCAATATATAAAGCTTGTATATATATATATATATATATGTATCTATTCGTCGCTAGAGGGCGCTTTCAATTGTAATGCCAATATTAGTTGAAAAGAAATGGCTTAAATCGAAAATCGTTTGCTAAATGAATTATTTGCAAAAAACAAAAAAAAAACAACAACAAAGCAAAAATAGCTTTTTTAAGCGACTAACTATTCAAACAATTAATATTATTATTTAGATGAATTTGTTGTTCATGCTCTCAAAAACCAAAAAAAAAAAACAAAAGAAAAATGAAAACGGAAAACGGAAAAAGTTAAACAAATCATGTATAATTAATCGTATATATCGTTCTAGATACATATATTCAAAGCAATATCGAATTCAATCTGCCTAAAAAAAAACCAATCAACAAAATCGGTAATCGATAATTATCGAGATAAAAGTAACAAGTTAACCAATATTATTAACCTCGTAGCGTAAATTGCCTTTTGTTGCACCATTCGTTGATTGTTGCAAGTTTTTTGTTTGGCATCTGTGTTCGATCGATGCTCGAGGGAACAGCTAATTTGGGGGAGCGGGTTGGGATGGGTTGAAGAGAGTGGGGGTATGGGTGGGGGCATCAAATCGCCCTCGCGCGCCTATAAATATGCAATAATAAATGCTGCTTGCTGACTCATTTTTATGTACAAATTAGCAGGTAATAGTAATTAACAATTAATTTGAAACAATTCAATCAGAGACCAAAACGCGAAACAGAAAAAATAATAAACAAAACTATTTTTATACAAAAACAAACAATCCACTTTCTTTTCGTTCAAAATTCAGGTTGTTTGCTTTGATATAATTGGGGAACCAGCACTGCGACCTATAAGGTCGATTGGGCCACCTTCTGAGCCTACAGCTCCTCCATCAACCCCAGCTCCTGCACGAATGCTAGAATCTTTGTTGGGTTGAGGGTTTCTATGTCCTTGGGCTCACTTCGTGGACTACTTTTGATTGCATTTATTACTGCTTGACTATCGGAGAGAATGAATATATCCGCATTCCGATAGTGCCGTTTTAAGTTGAATTCCGCACATCTCCCTATCGCACACACCTCAGCTTGAAGAAATTGTAACTTGACAGTCAAATTTAGCTGACTATCTTTTCCTAGGCTGGCAATTGGACTGTTTTGGGAACAATTCTTTATTGGGCTCTTTGCTTGCATCGTTTGCACGATTCTTGATTATGTTCAAATAGTGTTGAATATGCCATTAACTATGCAAGTTAGTTGCCATATGGCAACAGTACTTAAGAGGTTGTTTTCAATCCTCAGAACGAGCCAACATGCCAAATTAGTTCCACGTTTCTTATATTCCTATAGAGGATAATCCATTTAGAATCACATTAATTGGAATTCTCCACTCAAAACGTTATGTTATTTTCTATTTAGAAATTCAATGCAGCACTTTTCACTGGACTATGGAATATGGAGCAAATCTATTGGCATTGGCATTGGCATTGGCATTGGCATTCCCTTTCTCTGAGCCCGATCTGACACACAAAGCATCCCCAATGCAGCAGCGTCTTCATCTCCATTTCAGCTGTTCAGTTTACTGGCCAGTTGCCCCAATTGAGTCAAGCTTTGGTTTTTGCTGCTGTTCTTGTTGTTGTTGTTGTTGTGTTTTTTGTGTACCGTTTGTTGCCTTTTAGCAAGTTGCCAATGTGGAAAAAGTGGAATGGAAAGGCATCTGGCCGGGAGTAAGTGGTCGAAAGCCGCTGTCTCGAGAGTCTTAACAGTTGCCAACAGTTGGCTTCGGCCTGTTCTGGCTGAAATCATTTTGGTTTTCGGTCAGCCAAATGTTCTTCTGCTCTCGGGCTGACAAGTTCAGTGCGTACTGTGCTCTTGGTGCTTGGTGCTTGACTCGTCGACATTCATATCGAAAATACTCCAAATGTGATTTTTATTGAGTGCTTTGATTTTCTCCGGGAAAAACTAATTGTATGTGTGTGTGTGTGTGTGTGTATGTGTGTGAGTGGGTGTATTTACAGGAATATTTATTGCAAACATACTTTGGCAACGGCAAGTAAGTCAAGGTCTTGACCTCAATTCAACTACCAAAATAGTTAATGTTTAAGTTAAGTTTAAGAAATCATCATAAATATATTTTCTCATTCAAACAGTGATCAATAAGTGATTTCTGCATTTGCCACATCCAGTATGCAGTTTACCAGTTGCCAGTTGCCAGTTGCCAGTTTTGCACCTCACTTTAAATTGGCCTTCGCCTATTTTGCAACTGTATGTGGTTGCCGCCAGAAACCTGTTGGCGTGTGCCACATTCGCAGTGCAACAAATGAACCACTAAAGCTATGGGAAATCTAGGCTACAGACACACAACTGAGAATTAAAATGGGGCATCATCTTGGTGTCGCCTTAAGTATAAATCAATTTTGCGTAAAGTCTTAACCCATCGTCACACAAATTCCTATTTTGATCCAATTCCTTTAAATGATCAAATAAAATGAAATTGCTCTTGAAACTGAGCACAGTTTTTGACAATATTATGCAAAATATTGGCAAGCAATAAACTTCTCCTTGAGTTGTGGTCTGAAGCATATGAAGCAAGTGTACTATTTGGCAACGGGCAGATTAGATACGGCTCAATAGTAGAGAGCACTCCCTTATTATCTGGACTTTGAATTCACTTTCAGTTTGAGTTGCTTTGTATTTTTTGTTGTTGTAATATGGCAGAGTTCAAACAAAAAGTTAAACGCAGTTTGTGATTATAAATGTTATTTATTATGTGCGAGTGCGTCTTTACTTGCAACCGACAAATAGAATGCAGAAAGTTAAACACAATAGATGTGTGACCAGAGCTTAAATATTAATCGATGTAGCGATATTAATCGTTGCCGTTGAAATTCAAACCTATTTCAACAGTTGTTTTTCACAACTCCTTGAGAAGTTCTATAGAATATGGAAATTTCGTTTGATGAGCATTTAATAATTTTTGCCAAGCCGTTGGGAGCCGAATTAAATCCGTCAAGATGGACAACGGTCAGCGCCAGTGGTGGATCTGCTTGAATACGGGTGAGAAAACAGCTCGCCATGATTGGCGTCATCCTTGCCGGTGTCGCGGCTCCATTAAATGGGTGCAAGCGGCTGGAAAATCTGAACGTGCCCGTCAGCTGTCCACAATGCAATACGGAATATAATATTGTGCCACCCGGATCCGTTTATCGCTTCGAAGAACTGCTCAAGGTTGTGAAGCGATTTTATGGACTGCTCTGTGCCAGCTTATTCCTTAGCACACTGGTGTCCATCATCTACATGTTAATGGTATTATATGGAGTATTCACATTGAATCAAGAGTTTGGCTATGAGGATCCCACAATGCTATTGATTTTTTCGCCGTCGGGGCCAGTGGCATTGCTATTGCACCAACGTTTCGAATGGGCAAGTCGGTTGGTGCGCTGGCTACGACTGGAGCAAGTTGAAGAGCACTACGGTCCACTGCCTGATGCTCCTCTTACGGATGGCTATTTGTTGGACTGTTGGAATGTTGGACATACCACGTGTCCCTTCTGCAATGCTCTCAGTCTACCCACATTTATCGTTCTCATCATCCAAGCGATGAATGGCAAACTATATAGCATACTGTGCACCATTGCCATTGCCATCGGCATCATCACGTTTGAGGTTATCAAGGGACTGATCTGTGTCTATATGCGCCGGTGTCTATGTTATCGGCGATGTCGTTGCCATGTCCGCAACCATGTCCCATAAGAATTGTGCTTCCAATCGCCATCAACAAATTTCATATTTTTAATTTTATCGATGCTTATTGCCGCTTATATACACTGTAATTGTAATCGATAATACGCTGAAGTTCATATTTAAAATATACATATACAAAAAACCCAAGTAACTATTCAAATTAAGCCATAATTATTGATGTTGGTGGTGCAATATGTTTAGCATTGGACTGCAGCTAGGCCAGTTGGAGACGATATCATATCATCTCCCACCCCATTAAGCATACATATATATAGTCTATCTAGCAATGTCTGTCTGTCTATCCGTCTGTCTGTCCGCCCTTATGAACACTTCGAACTCATGGACTAGAAGAGCTAAAGACTTCACATTTGGAGTACAAAAAGAACAATAAATATGGGTTTAGGGTATTTCGTAGTCGAGCTCACTCGACTAGTGCATTCTTACTTGTTAAAATTAGATGTGATGAGGTGTGTTCCGGTCTGTAAGTGTATATTGTTGTTCCTTAGTATTCTATTCTTTTTTGTGGCATGTGAACGTACTAAAGACCCAGATCTGCTTACGTTTCATCTCCGCATCCCCTGAGCCCCATTGGATTTCTGTAATAACGTCAGCGGAATTGTTTGTCATAATCTAAGCTCTAAACAATATATACAAATAATAAGCAGTGGCAAAAATATACGTATATTTATGTGTAATTATTCACAATAATTCATATATAGTTGTGTAATGAGTAATACATCACAACAGATTACACACATTTGTTGTACCTTTGATGACGCAGTATATTAATAGAAATACTGATTGGACAACAACAAAAACTAGCGTCAATTATCTCTCAGATTACGACAAGTGTCGGCTATCAGCAAAATGAGTGTTTTACAACAACAGGAGACAGCGTCACATCTGGAATTAACTGGCATTTATGGAGCAGCAATAGACACGCCCCCCTTGTGTTTGACACACTCAAACACCACATTTAAATATTAACATTTGCAACTGCTCTGTGCCGGATGGATTTTAGTGGGCGAGCTATTAGAGTCGATAACAAATCAGTATCGAAAATCGATCTGGCTTGAAGGTTACCACGCAGTTGAAACAATGTTTTTCAAAAACCGAATAATAAAAAAATAAATATAATAATCATGACGCACCTGCGTTTAAGCAGCACAATATTTAAATATGCATGTAAACAACAAATAGCCAACAAATGACGGAGAAATGTGCTTTTCGTTTCTGATGCCGGGTGTCAAAGGGTCATCAGCAATAGCTGCGTCAATGTGACGGAAAACTGAGAGATGCGACATCAATTAATATGCCATCTTCTATATACATATAGAAATATATATATACAGTATTCAGCTGATAACGTTGCCGAGTTTAAAGTCCAATATTCCAAATGTTGGGATTTTTGTATTTATACATTTATTCACTTTCGTTTTATTGATTTTTGGAAAATTTTGCTACGAATACAAGATTATACTACAGATTATACATGATTCAAATCAAGGCAACAACTGATTTGACGTATGTAGAATTATGCCTCAACAACTAATAAATACTAAGGGAACAATTTTGTTTTAATATATATTATATTTATATGTATAATATATATGTATATGTATAATAACGGCTAGACCGGCTATGTGTTAGCTACAAACTACTTAAAACTTGGTTTCAAGGGCAGCCTATGAATTGTATGTTTAAACTACGACTAAAAAAACTTAATATGTATTTATATTATATATTAGGCAGTATAATAGCACTTTAATAAGAACATTTATGTATGTCTGTATGCATAGGAAAGTATGCGTCCTAAATACATCAATGTGTCTGGTATATTATAATATTCGAGTATATAGAGTATATGTATCTAAGTACGCGATTAATGCTCTGCAATGTTTGTTATGTTGTTTAGTCGTTCATCCTTGCATTGAGTTTCAGTTTCGCCATTAGCTTTCAAACATAAAATGGCAATGTTTCGTGTGTCTTGAGTTTGTTGTTGTTTGTTCATGCTTAATTGGCAGGTAATTCGCAAATGGGACGCAGCCAGCAAAACAGGCTTTGGTTTAATATGCTGCAAAAGAGTTAAGATAAGCTATTACAAGATTTTCAATTGAGTTTGGCGAACATTAGTTATTATTTACCTGCTTTGACGTCTAAAACTTTTTATTGTCCCTGAGATAGGCTTTGCGGCGCTCAATTGTCTTGAGGCAGTTGTTCGAGTCGCCGCGCTGCTGGCAAATTGTCTCCGTCTTGAGGACAAAGCACTGCGTCTGCACCACATTGAAGAATATCTTGCCAATGGTGATGGCATCCTCGTCCCTGGCCATTTTGAGGCATGTACGAAAGCGACGATCGCAGCTGCAGTGCGACAGTGTGTAAGGTCGATAATTGAATAGCTCATAGCGATTGGACATCGCCGTTATGAAAAACTTGCAATGGTCATGCGTTCGACAGCATTTGTCGGCCATCGATGCGCCGCCCAATACATTATATGTGCCATTTGCTGTGTTGCCGCGACCGCACCAGCGTGTATTTGGTGCTATAAACCAATCCGAGACTTGTCGTCGCTTGCGGGCCGACGGCGACGATGCATCGCCGTTCATGTCGTCATCGTTATTATCCTGATTATCGTACGATGCGTGATATCGTTGTTGTTGTTGTTGGGCTCGTGTTGCTGCAGTTGTTGTTGTTGTTGGTGCTGCACTGGCAACGGCAGCGACATTGGCAGGCAACGGCATCTGCTTGGCAGCGCACAGCTGCCAGGCGAACACGGCCAGCAGGCATATTAGCAAATAAATATAATTGCAATTGCATTTCACTATTAACTTATGTGACATTATGTCAGTTTATTTGTCTCGCTGTCTGTTTGTTTCGTATTGTGTTTTTTTTCATTCAATGTTATAGCAAACGTTTTCGATTTTAAGGTTTCGCGCTTCGGGACGCGTCTCGCACACAAATGTCGCTCCGAGTGCGCGGCGCTGGTGTTTTATAAGGTTCGGACGTTGCAGTTAGACTGTTCGTGTGCTTAATTTACGCGCAGGTGAATTCATATATCTCTTGCTCTCTCTTTCTCTGTTTCCTCTGTTACTCTCTCGGGAAATACTCGCTGTGCCGTGAAACAGGTGTGTGTGTGAACTCAGTGTGCATGCGTTGCGTAATTTTATCAAAAGAATGCATAAAGCTCAGCATCTTCGATAACGCATTGCCAAGCAATTAAATTGTCAAATATTTTTTTTATTTATTTTTGAAATAAATAAATTTATTTATTATTTTAACTAGCTACATGGAAAGTTTATTGCCTGCGACATAGAAAACGAATGAACGTATTACAGATTACAACTCTATTTGAAACAGTTAATCTGCTCAGCTGTTAAGATGTGCCGACAATTTCCAACACTGGCGTCGCAATGGGATAAATATTTTTGCGTGGTGCCCCAAGAAACTGTAAAAATATCGATAGTCCTTCAATCGATTATTTACACCGAAAATGTAGACAATATTTTAAATAACATAGGAAGTGGTACCAAATTGAAACAAGTCAAATGCGTTATAGTGCAATGTACAATAATGTAGACTTAATAGCTTAAAATTATTCAAAGTTAAAATTCGTTATTATTTAAGAAACCACTAAATTTTGTGAAAAGAGATGATATTTGATAATTAATATTAATCTTTAAAGTAGTTATGTAAATAATATATATATATATATATATATATATATATTATACATATACTATTAAATTATATAAATGTATATATATATGTATAAATATATATATATATATATATCAGCTTACCATGCTGTGATATATCGATAGAAAAACATCTATGACATCGCAAGATGTCTCAGATAATATCGATTTAAGCATCGATGATTTTACAGTTTTAGTGCTCAAGAAGATCTGGCTACTAATATTAATTTAAGACTAGCATTGAGCAAACGAGACACATGCATCGACGTTTCGGCAACGCCATGCAGCGAACTCAACAGGAACAAAAGCAATTGAAGCTGCAGCACCACGAACAACAGCAGCCGCATCATCATCATCATCATCATCAGCATAGCAGTAACAGTAACAGCAATGGAGCACGCATCGCTGGAAGCAGCAGTACCACACCCACAACAACAACGAATGCAGCTGGTGGCGGTGGAGCCGGAGCATTGGCGAGCACACCGCCACGGACGTTGGCGTTGAATCGAAACTATTGTGCCTCAGATACGTCCGGAGAACACGATGGCGATACGGATTATCCGGATTCGCGTTACGAGTGTGCCATTTGCATTGACTGGCTGAATGAGCCGGTTGTGACATCATGCGGTCATCGATTTTGCAGGAGTTGCCTCAGCGACTGGCTGCAGAACCATAATCAGTGCTGCCCGCTGGACAACAAGAAGCTCTCTGCGGAGAAGGACATCTTTCCCGACAACTATACGCGTCGTGAGATTGAACAGATTAAGCACAAGTGCCCAAATTCGCCGCACGGCTGTGCCGTCATCGCTTCACCCATTGAGTTGCATAAGCATTTGCCCAGCTGCCCGTATCGGCGGCAACAGCAGCATCAGCAACCGCTCGAGGAGAAGTGCCCCTTTGCTAGTATTAAATGCGATTTTGTTGGTCGCCCGGAGACAAATCAGTTGGAGGAGCACCTGAAAACGGATATGCCGCATCACTTGCAGCTTATGTTGCAGGCCCATCAACAGACCGCCATCGCCACATGGCAGCCACAAAAGCCGAGCACTGGCAGTGGAACGCTGGAGAATGGTCATAAGTCCGGTCAGTTGCCACCGCCGCCACAATATGCCAATGCTGTCGACGAGCAAATCGTTCAGACAATGTATCAGCGAATCGTTGTGCTGGAGCAGCGCACCAGGGAGCAGGAGTCCCGCATCGATAACCTGAAAGAGCAGCTGCGACGACAGCAGCCGATCGATGCGCGTTATAGCAACGGCACAATCGTCTGGCATATTGAGGAGCTGAGCGCTTTGGTTGATCGCCTGCGTGCCAATGCCAATAATCAGGCATATTCGCATGAATGTTATACGTCGCCTTATGGCTATAAGTTCTGTGCCCGCTTGAATATACAGCCGAGGAAGCCGCATGTGCTCAGTTTGCATGTGCATCTAATGCAATCGGAGAACGATTTCCATTTGGACTGGCCATTCAAGGGACGGATCAAGCTGTGCATGGTGCATCCAGGCGATGCGAGTCTCTCGCAGCACGACACCATCATGACCAAGCCAGAAATACTCGCCTTCCATCAGCCGCGCGAGGCGATCAGCACTCGTGGCTTTGGCTTCCTCGAATATGCCAACATATCCAATATTATGCAATTGGGCTTCTGTGCCGACAATCGGCTGCTCATCAAGATTGAGATCAACATTGTTTAAGCATAATGTCTCAAGTCGAAAGCTAAACGAAGCAATATAGTACTTAAAAACAAGTGGCTCAAATTACGTGCATATTTTTTATATAGATATATATTTTATATATATATATGTATTACGAGCATTAGTCACAGATACACAACCGCAACATCACAGCCAACCAATTTTTATACCCTAGCTATGAAAACTATATCTTAACTGATATATACAACATATATAGTAGTAGTAAGCCAACTTTTGTAACCATTTACATGCATTTTATATTTTAACGATAAACATGAAGTAGTTCCACGATAATACTTCTACCAAAAGCAAACAAAAATTACTCATCCTCAGCTATGTTTTGTTAAAGATTATTATCAGTATCCGTATAAGTATGCGACGAATAATTATCTTCTCAATGAGTCCGTCTATACCTTGGTCAGTCTGTAACAATCTTTAAGTTATTTTTATATTCGAACTCTACAATTTGGTTGTTGCCTGTTTTTATATTTTTATTCTAGTTATTTGATAGGCGCTAATTTTGGAAGCATTCCAGTTGTAAACACAAAAACGTCCATTTTTTTATTATCTGATGTAGACATTAATATGTTTATTTGTATTTAGCCTTAAGTACCTTTAAATGTTCTAATTTGCATAAGTTAGAAGCAATATTCTGGTAGCATACAGATTGCAATACAAGTATACTCGTTTATATTCAGGCAATATATGTATTGCATATACATACATACACACAAGCATATTAATATTTATGTAGTACCTCAATAGCGAGTGCCGCACATAGAATAAAGGACACTTTTGTACCGATCATTTTTGATACATCTACTTTTATTTTAATTGAGCACCCAATGCATTAATGTGGAACAAGTGTGCAAATCTGTTTAATCCTGATTTGTTTTTCATTCAATTGCGTTAAATACGGTTTATTGGTATCATAATTATTATATTATTATATAATATAATAATATCCTCTAAAAGAATCTATCCAACTTAAGGCGGACGCAGCATGCGCGAATGCTGCATCTTAGTGGGGTTGAGCTCGCGATTATACTTCTCTTCCAGCTTCTGCATGTAGATGTTGTAGCTGTCGACAATGGGCGTTAGTATGCTATATTGATCCTTCTCCGTGCTCTTCATCAGGGCTTCGGTAAACGCAATATTCAATGCGCCCAGCTCAGCGTGATACTCAACCCAAAGGCGTGATAGATCACGGTCTTCCTTTGCATTAAATTCTTCTGCCGACGCCGCGTTGAATGTGCATCGCTTCTGGCGCTTGGCCCCTCGCTCCCAATACTGGTGGTCCCGTTTCGATTTTCCTCGTCCAGCCATTGCCTTTTACAATTATAAATAATGATTTTTTAGGATTAGTGCTCTTCACAGGGCGCTTGCTTTGTTCAGTAAGCAGTGAACATGAATAAACTACACTCTGCGAAATTCGATTCAAGGCACTTTAGTTTTTCCTTAGAACAGTTAAAATAAAAAATTCACAAAAGTTAGCTGTCTTAAATAAACGTCAAATAAAATAGGAGTTAAATTTGTAACATTAACATAATATTTTTTATTACTTTTTATTTTAGTGAGAAATTCATTTAAAGGCAATCACTTGAAAGTAAGACATTAATATTATGTTCAGCCTCCAGATTTGTTTATAACTAAAAAAAAATCGATTTGGTTTCGATTCAACAACTTTTTAGAACTTGGATAGTGGCATTTGAGACCATTCCTTAACGACTGCCTTTCGTAGCTGCTCAACTGCCTCAAATGGTCGGTAATCTACTTAAACTCGACAGAGCAGGTGCCCCCATATGTTCTTTGTGGTATTCAGTTCGGGTGTTCTTGCTGTCCACTCTAAAGCTTTAAAATCCGTAATCTGAATTTAATTTTCATTTTCTTCCAATCCAATTGTATACTACCGATGTATTTGTAGCCTTCAATCAATCTCCTTAGGCTAGTGCTTTTTCCTTTCCCATTCCAAATTTTTGCATGCAGGTAGTCTTTTTTATGTAAATAAATATGTATTCTTTATTATCCCATTCAAATAAATTCTTTACAATGCCCTACTTATTTTTCCGAAGGCTAGAAAGTAACTGCCTATAATCGAATTTCGCACCCAAACTAGCTCCAAAAAACACAAATATGGAAAAATCTTGGAAGAAACTAACGGAACTTCCATTCCAAGCACCGTTTAAAAATGCGCAAAACAAGGTCGCGATAGGCTTCGTACAGTTTTAAGCACCATAAACACTCGTGCCTTCAATCGAATTTCGCGAAGTGATTATACATGTGAAATGTTCATACTATTCAGACTTCAGTGTGTGCTCTAGAACCTAGAAAGCTGCATGATGAAGATTGGAATTCTCGAATATATATAATATCGTCTGATAAGTCAAGATACAAGAGCTCATCATTCGATTCACGGTTAATATAAAAGACATTTATACACGCAGCTAGTATGGAGAGATGCTGCACAGACTGCGACGAGAAACACTCTAATGACTTGGCTCGAGGGTATACATGGGAGATGGCAGATGCCTCTTTAAATATTTAATAATGCTTAAGGATGTAGTAAATGGTAGTATCTGTTCATGGTTGCTTTTATATTTACATTGAAAGTGGCGAGACTTGGAAAAGCTTAAAATAGAAACACAACGCAGGTCTTAGGAATAGTTGGTGTAGTTGTTGCATCGGGTTATGTTTGATGCCAGCTGCCTGCAGCGGCGACGGTAACAGCTTGCACATGTGAGGCTGTCTCCTCCTGGATCAGCTCAATGGTTACCGCCTCCTGCAGCATTTCATCATCATCATCAATATCATCATTATCATCAACGTCATCGTCATCGTTAACGTCGTCATCCACCTCGATGGGAATTTCAAGCTGAACTGTGGACATGGTTGTGATTGTGTTTGCTTTAGCAATTGCTTTCGCCCGATTGGTTCGATTCAATTCGTGGGTGCGCATGTGGGCATTTAGTCCGCCGGATTGTGCAAAGGATTTGTTGCACAGCTTACACGAATATTTACGCTGCTCGGAATGCAGAAGCTTGTGGACGCGCAACGCCTTCTTCCGCTGAAATGTGGAGCCACAAACATCACAGACAAATGGCCGCAGAGTCGTGTGCGAGACAGCGTGCACGTTGAGGTCATGGAAGCTATAGAATGCCTTGCCGCATACCTCACACTTCGCCGGCCGTTCCCCAGTGTGTCGTCGCATATGGGCAGTGAGGACGCCACGATCCCGACATGGGCGACCGCACACCTCACAGATGCACGGCATGCGGCCCGTATGGCAAATGTTATGCGATGTCAGCTCCTTTTGGGTGTAGAATGTCGCCTCGCAATCGGCCTCCTGGCACTTGTATGGTTTGATCCCACTATGCCGCTGACGATGACGCATCATATTCCCCGACTGCGTGAATGGCTTGCCGCAAATATCGCAAAAGATGCCCGTATGCTTCCATCGATGGCCACGCAAATCTCGCTCCGTGCGAAATGTCTGATTGCATTCACTCTCATCACATTTATAGATCCTCGCCGGTCCCTTAATCTGCCGCCGGCGCACGCTGCCTACTGGTGACGGCATAATGGGTAGATCTGTGACAATCTTGTGCTGTGCTGATTTTGTTCGCTTACGCAGATTGTGTTTGCTGCGTCTGTGGCTCTGCAGGCTGCGCTTGGTGTTGTATGCGCGTTCACATTGATCACACTGGAAGAGCATGTCTCTGGTGTCGTCCTCTTCTTCATCGTTGGCATCCGTTGCCGAATCCCCATTGACTTCGAGACATCGGGCATCGCTGCCGTCAACTGCTGCTGCTGCTGCCATCCAGTCCAGAAGCGTTTCTGATCGCTGGACAAGCACATTTTTTAGGGCCGCTGTGCGTTGTTGTCGACGCGTTGCAATTGTTCTATTGTCATCATTCGAATCTTCAGTAGGTGCAGAATTTGCGTCCTTATCAGTCTCAAGCTCCTGGTCGAGCAGCGCTATCTGAGCCAAATCAACGTGCACATGTTCATTGGACTCGTGTGCAGTCTCGTCATGCGCAATGGGATCATCCTCAAACTTAATAGCAAGCGGCTCAACGTCCACCACCAGCACTGGTGCATCCAGGTGCTGTTCCTCTGCATCCTGTCCATTGAACAGCTTACAGTCTTCAATCTTTGTCTCGGTTAGATGCTCCAGTCGGAAGTGTTGTGGAAATCCATCAAATGGCAACCGTTGGCCGCACAGCGCACAACAGACATCGTAGCTGGTGGGGCCCAGGCAGAGTACTTCGCCGCAACGAAAGTTGAAATATGTTCGCCCGTAATCCGTAGTTGGTGGCTGCAATTTGATCATCCTGTCGTGGCCTGATTATTGCAATACAGTTGCTCTTTAAAATTGCGCCCATTTATGTTTGGCGTCGCGTTAGGCTCCAAAATCAAAGATACCGTCGCACCGAAAACACAGCTGTTCAACGCAGACACTTTCAATAATCGATATTATGAGCTATCGATGTTTTTGGCGCACATCAAATGCAGCAACAAATATCGGTTATTTAAAGCTTTTCCTTTATGTAAACTACCGTATTAGTTAGTGAGTGATTTTATTATGAAAGTCAGCCGTCAGCAGTGAGCCAGAGTTTCTTTGTGAGTTTTTAGCGATAGGTGTGTGCTTAACCAACCGATAGCGAGCAATTTTGTTTGTCTGTGCGTGTCTACTTAGTGTTGTGTAGAAGGCAAAGAATGTCATGCATTTTACACACTGGCAGCAGCCGCCCGTTGTGTATTCGTGTATACACTTTTTTCTAAGTGCAGCGAGTATATTGATTTTTCGCCCCCGCTTTTACATTAAACATTACGGCACGGACAGAACATAAACATTCAAATTAATTTAGAAAAAATGTCGGAGAGTGCCGCCGCTGCAGGCAGCAATGCCACTGCCAATGAAAAGATGGCATGCCTGCTGAAGGAGGCGGAAAATTTGAAAACAAAACTAGAAGAGGAGCGCCAAAAGCTGAACGATGTCAATCTCTCCAATATTGCCGAGAGACTCGAGCAAATCGCGTATGTGAACATAAAGCCGCGCAAAGTGCTAAAGGGCCATCAGGCAAAGGTGCTGTGCACCGACTGGAGTCCCGATAAGCGACACATTATCTCCTCATCCCAAGATGGTCGCTTGATTATATGGGATGCGTTCACCACAAACAAAGAGCATGCCGTCACAATGCCAACCACATGGATAATGGCGTGCGCTTATGCTCCATCTGGTAATTATGTGGCCTGCGGTGGACTGGACAATAAGGTGACCGTATATCCGATTACATCCGACGAGGAAATGGCTGCCAAAAAGCGAACCGTTGGCACCCACACCAGCTACATGTCATGCTGCATTTATCCCAATTCTGATCAGCAAATACTCACCGGCAGTGGCGACTCAACCTGTGCACTTTGGGATGTCGAATCTGGGCAATTGTTGCAAAGCTTTCATGGTCACTCCGGCGATGTGATGGCCATCGATTTGGCGCCCAATGAGACGGGCAACACATTCGTCTCTGGCAGCTGTGATCGCATGGCCTTTATATGGGACATGCGCTCCGGACATGTCGTCCAATCCTTTGAAGGCCATCAATCGGATGTGAATAGCGTTAAATTTCATCCATGCGGCGATGCGATTGCCACCGGCTCCGATGACAGCAGTTGTCGACTGTACGATATGCGTGCCGATCGCGAGGTGGCCGTCTTTGCCAAGGAGAGCATCATCTTTGGCGTCAATTCGGTGGACTTTTCGGTCAGCGGCCGACTTCTATTCGCCGGCTACAATGATTACACGGTCAACTTGTGGGACACACTGAAATCGGAGCGCGTCTGCCTCCTGTATGGTCATGAGAACAAAGTCTCCTGCGTTCAGGTGTCGCCCGATGGCACGGCGCTATCCACTGGCAGCTGGGATTACACTATACGCGTCTGGGCTTAAATTCTCCTGCATACACACATGCATACATATATCTGAATATATATAAATATGTATATATATATATATATATATATATGTGTGTGTTGTATATGTATGCACATAGTATGTATGCAAATGGAGTCTTTAAGCAGCCGCTGCTTGGACTTGCTACTGGTGTCTAGTCAGTTTTCAGGATGTATGTAAAACATTTCCTCAATTTTTTTTATTTGTGTTTTAAGCTAAATACTATATATATATATACATATATATATATATATGTATATATATACAAATATTTATATACTTTAAGTATTATAAAAGGCAAATGCACGTAGCGAAAACCATGAAAAAAAGGTTAGCTCGTGTATATCAATGTAAACTTATTATGCGTCTAGTTATAAGTTCCTGTTCGAAATAAATGTTGAAGCGAATCAAAAATGTTCAAATTAACCAATACTAGAATACTATACTATATATATTTATATATATACTACAGCCGGGCTTAAATAGGAATATTGTGGGGGCATAGCCAAATCGGTTTTTTTTTCGCCAGGGATTTGGGTTATGATATTGATTTGTTGAAATCAATCGTAATAATTATCAGTAAATATAATTCGTAAAATCAAAAGTCAATAATAATTCACATTAATTTTTAAAATCCAAATTCAATATACATATTGATTGATTTTTCAAATGATTTATTAAAATTATTATTAACCGAAGGTATTTTGCCTGGTTTCTGTGCGTCTTACATTGAAACACATACAACAGCATTATTTAAAACAATTTTAATAGTGTCCGGTTATAACTAATGATAATGGTCTTAATAACAAATGAATATTCGATAAATTTGTGCAGTTTGTACAGTCGAACTTCACCAAATTGGACCACAAAATCACTTCACTATACGGAAGTGCTGGTTGCTATTCAGTTAAGCGAACCTCAACTGTATAATTAAAAATGCTGTACAGGTATCCTAATACTAGTATCAAAGTCTCCCTCTGCTGGACCATCAATAGCGGATGGAGGAGGATGTGGCTGTTGTTGTTACGCCATCGGCAATGCCATTGACGGTTTATACTTTGTGGCCACGCATATGCGCGGAGAGACCAGCTGCCTGGGCATATGCCTTGCCACAGAGCTTGCACTTGAACTTCTTGATGCCCAAATGCAGATGCTTGTGATGATAGAGGGCCTTGGGACGGGAGAAGGCTGCCGCGCATTTGTCGCACTTAAATGGCCGCTCCGTGGAATGCATGGCCTGGTGCTCATTCAACAGCGACTTGGACGCAAAGCAGCGCGAGCATGTCTGGCACTTGAATGGTTTCTCTCCCGTATGGGTGCGTCGATGCACGACGAGGGCGAAACGATATCGCGAACGATAGCCGCACAATTCGCACACATAATTGCGATCAGTGCTGTGGACGCGTCGATGCGACGTGAGATTGTGCTGGCTAACAAAGGATTTGCCGCAATTCTCGTGTTCGCATTTATACTGTCGCAGACCCGAATGTCCCTGGACGTGGCGCAGCAGTGTCCGCGAACTTTTGTACACCTTGTCGCACATGTTGCACGTGAACTCTGTGTGCGCCTTGCGTCGATGCGTCTCCAGGGCACGATCCACATCGAAGGTTGCATCACAATCGCTACACTTGAAGCCCTGCGGATGCGGATGACTCAACTTGAGGTGTATATTTAGATATTTAAGCGTTGTGTATTTGCCCTCACAATATTTGCATTTGTAATCCTTGTGTGGGCGTTCCTTCTGCAAAGATGTAGGTTGCAATGTTAAAAGTAGGCTAGCAATGGATACATTTTCTTGGACATTACCTTAAATACAGATTGCCTTCCAATTTCACTATTACCATCATCATCATCGTCGATATCATTATCATCATCTTCATTATCATCATCACGATAATCAGCATCGCTAAGGATATGTGCATCTGTTGTCACTGTTTCCTCAACCTCGTCATCACTGTGAGAACTCTCTGCATCACACTGGGCATTCTCGTCGGTTGCTAATTGGAGCTCATTGAAAGAACAGACACGCAATGCCTTAAGGCCATCGACATCATCATCATCATCATCATCGTTGTCGTTATCATTATCAGCATCATCATCGGACATATCTTTTGACATAAATTGATGGCAATCGTTGGCGCTGAATTCGGTTAATAGCGTTGGACTCGAATTAATAAGAGGAAGCTGCCGCTGCTGCTGCAGTGCATCCTGATTACTGGCTGCTGGAGCATTAGATGTTTGGGTTCGCGGCTTGCCTTGCTTGTCAAAGTGCACATTGCGTATGTGCAACGAAAAATCGTCGAAGGCAAAGTGCTTCATTTCACAGAGGCAGCAAACAAGTTGAAAGCTGGAATATTCGTTATCACTTTCGTAGAATATCTCACCGCATTTGGGGCGCAGCTGCTGTTTGGCATGCAGCCGCGACAAGTCCACATTGATTAGACACTGCTTCAACATGCTGCGCACCGTTTTATTATTTCAACAAATGGCCATAAAAACAAATCTATATTAACAAGTGAACTACAATAACTGCAAAAGTCATATGCCAAAACAATGTCTCAATAGCGATAACAATAACAGCAATGTTATCGAAATAATCTTAAGTGTTGGCCAACATGTATGTAAAAACGAGCGCCCATTTGAATTAGTTGGCAGCTGTTTGTTGCTTGGTGGACGCAGTGGCTCGCTGATTACGCTGGCGGTGCCAACGCTTGTGCTGCGCATAACCAGCTGCCTGGGCATAAGATTTGTCACACAACGTACACTGGTATTGCTTCACGGCTGCATGCAGTGGCCGGTGATGATAAAGAGCGCGCGCACTCAAAAATCCAACATTGCATTCCTTACACATATGGCGACGGCGCCGCTGCTGCTCGTCCAAATGTCGCTCCTTGTGTGTGGTCAGTTGATAGCGTGCCACGAAGCATGCATTGCATATGTTGCACCGAAAGGGCTTCTCACCAGTATGCCGTCGCTTGTGCACCCGCAAATTGCAGCGTATGCGTGTCCGATAACCGCAATACTCGCACATATGACGCAGTGCATCATCGGTCTTGGGCTGTTCGTGCCGTTGAGCTGCTGAACTGCTTGACCAACACTTCTCCGCCCTTTAAAATGGAAAATTGAAAATGTAAAATTGATCCGATTGAACGCAAGCACTTACAAGCGTCTTGCCGGTCATAGTCACGCAGCGTATGCTAAATTTAATCGTTGGCATTATGTGTTAAACGCGTCTTGGCATTTGTAGCGTGATTTATTGTTGTCAAAATGCGGCTAAAATTAAATTTGAAATCCCCCCCCCACCCTACTTCAATTAACAAACACACACACGACCCATTTTCTTATCGGTAACGAACAATCGATATGGCTTAACTTATCGATTGCTCAATTTGAAACGCAACGAGCTTTAGGAAAAAATATCTGATAAGAATATAATTACCATAGACTATGTACATAAAACGTGATGCATTTGTTATGTATGTATAAGTGTATATATATTGTATTGTATACATTTTGTATGCGCCTAACCTATGCCTGAGTTCTTAAACATAAAAACATTATAACATAATATGCAAATATGAAAATAGCAAATTGTGATGCTAGTTGGAAGATCCGATTTAAAAGATAACATACGGCTTAAACATGTTATTAGCGATTCAGTTCGTCATTGCGATGCTTGCGCATATGGCCAGCCAATCCGGCTGCCTGTGCATAGGCATTGCCGCACAGCTTGCACACAAACTGTTTCGTCTCCGCGTGAAGGAACTTGTGATGGTAGAGGCCCTTCTGCCGGGAGAATGTTGCGCCGCACACTTTACACACATGCGGCCGCTCTGTCGAATGCATGGCCATGTGCTCCCGCAACCCGGAATGGGATGGGAAACGTTTCTCGCACACCTTGCAACCAAACGGACGTTCGCCCGTATGGCTGCGCAGGTGGACACGGAGCGTCTCCTTGTTGCGGCAACTGTAGCCGCAGCTTTCACATACAAAATTCTTTTGCTCCGAGTGCACTTTGCTGTGGTTACGCATGTGACGGACAGTGAAGAAACGCTTATCGCAACCGGGATGATTGCATGCCACATTCCGTTCATTCGTATGCTTCAGCTGGTGGCGCTTCAGCTCGTGGCGTGTCTTATAGCGACGACCGCAATAGACACACGGTGCCCCACCATGCACACTGACCACATGCTCGTCCAGCTGGCGCAGCCGTGGCAGCTGTGCATTGCACTCCAGGCACACAAACGCTTCGCTCCGATTAATATCATGATCTCGCTTCACATGCTGACGCAACGTGTATTTGCCATGATAGATTTTATCGCAGTGCTCGCATTTATATTCAATTTGCGGCTTAGCAGGATGCTTCTTGGGTGGTGCGTAGTCGACGTCTACTTCGACGTCATCATCATCGTTACCGCCGTCGTCGTCGTCGTCGTTGTCGTCGTCCACGTCATCATCATCATCTGTGTTGGCCATAACTATACTTATTGACAGTTTGTGCTGTCGCTCCATGTGACGCTCCAGCGTCTTTTTGCTTTGATACACCTTGCTGCATTGCGCACAGACCAGTTGCTCCTTTTTGGCTTTAAGAGATGCAAGCTGCCGCTGCTCGTGCTGCTCCTGCTGCTGGTGACCATCAGTATTCTCAATATCCGACTCCTCATTATAGTCGATTTTAAGAGCGCGTGTTTGTCGCACCTGATCCGCCGCCAAGCTGCTTCTGTCCCATTTCATAATGCTGTTAGTTAGCCCAACCGGATCTTCCACAGCCGTATTATCATCACCATCATCATCACCATCATTGTGCTGCAGTTGTTTTGAATCTTCGATAAATGCATGCTCACTGTTATCGTCATCAGCATCAGCATCATCATCATCATTGGCCACTTCATGCCAGGTAAATGGATTGAGCTGCAATTGATGATTGTTTACTAATTGCGGCGAATTAGTTTCGAGTTTCTCCTGCTTCGGCACCAGCACCTCCACATTGAGCAGTCCATTGTCGAAGTGCTCGTTCTGTATGTGCAGCAGAAAGTCGGCGAACACGAAGCTCTTCATTTCGCAGAAGGTGCAATCGATGCGATAGCTGTTTAGACTCTGGAAATACACCTCGCCGCACTTGGCATTTGGTATGCCGGCAAATGTGTCCGGCTTCAAAGTCTTTAGCATTATTCAATTTGATTTGTAAGCTGCTAACTACAACAACAACAACAACGACTGATAAACATTTGTATGCTTTTCGAAATTTGTTGCCGGCTATGCAAAGGCAACGCAATCAATTCGTATTTTTTGATTCGATGGTCTGTGCTAAGCAGCTGTTTTAGCTTTTGACATTTTACAGCACTGCACGCCCATTCAAAGAAATCAATCCAAAAACAAGCGCCAAGTAGAATTTCGTCATCTATGCTTTCGAGCTGTATAAACAAAAATATCTTAAGTCTATTGTTTACGATCAAATTTTAAGCTACCCGTTTATGGTTTGCCTTGCTTTTGGACATATCTACTTTATTAATTGATTTATTGTTATATGTTTTGGGGTAAAATGTTTTCAATCCGACAAATAAATTAATCTGGATTTACCTTACGAATTATATATTATTTCAATAGAACTTCAGGCTTAACATGTATTAACTGGTGCTGGTGCAAACGATCAGCATCGACAAACTTTTTGTCGCACTGCTCGCAAGTGTACTTGGCCTGCCGGTAATGCTTCTTCAACCTGTGGGTGCTCAATGTGGACGCACTGCGATAGCTATTCCCACACAGCTCGCAGGCAAAGGGCAATGGCAAAGGGTGTGCCGTGATCACATCCCTATCCGCATCGAATCTCTGTGCACTGTGCAGCTTGCGTCGATGGGTGTCTCGTTGGTTGGGCGTATAGAAGCACTTGTCGCAGCTGCTGCACGCAAAGCGACGCACCTGAGTGTGCCTCAATTCGTGGCTGAGCAGGGCACTGCGATGGGTGAAGTGTTTGTCGCAATGCTGACACTGCACTGCCTCTCGCTGTTCGTGTGTGCGCTGGTGTCGCCTCAATGTGGACACGGCTCGAAACTGTTTGCCGCACATCTCGCACTGATGCGGCTTACGGCCCGTATGGATATTGAGGTGTGTGTCTAGCAAATATCGCCGTCGAAACGTGCGGCCGCAATATGTGCATGTGTTGGACTTATTGCGCGGACGACGATCGATTAGCTTATTTCTACAGAGATTCTCATCACTGTCCGCAGTGAGTGCATCTGTCTGTCGTATTGTTGGGGTCTCTTGAATACCCGTTGGCAGCACAAGCAATGATTCCTGAAGGCAATCGGCGGCGGCGGTGTCCGTGGGCAGTTTCTGTTCATGTGCGTTGTGCAAATGTTTGTTGCAAAAGTGCTGACGAAATGCATTAAAGTCCAGGATAGATAAACCACAAATGCAGGTAATTGTGAATTTAGGCTCTACGGCTATATCGCAGCGTATTTCGGCACATTTTGTGGTAATTTTAATAAATTCGACCATTTCGACCAAAATAAACAAAATAGTTAACGTTTATGAACACTAAATTCATGCGATTCTTATCGAATTGAAATTGTCAACCGGCTGTTTCGATATGTTTTTTGTTTTTTGCTAGTATCGACACGCGAGACACGCCATTTGTAATTGGTGCAGAATTTCGCATACGTCTTCATTATTGTTGAAATCGTTGACGACATCGATCAATATGCATCCCGATCTTACCGAGCGTATCCTGTTGCATTTGGAGTCCGTAGGCAAGGTCGACACACTCGATCTAGCCGCCCAATTCAACGTTGACCACCAGAAAGTTGTCGGCGCACTGAAGAGCATTCAGGCACATGGCGATCTGCTGGTTAATGCGGAGACAGCCACTCGTAAAACGCTCGGATTGACGGACGAGGGCCAGTCGGTGATCGAGAATGGCAGCCACGAGGCAACCATTTATAGTTTGGTGCCGGCGGAGGGCATTCCCCAGGCGGCGCTAATGGTCAACGGTGGAGCGAATGCTAAGGTTGGCTTCAGCAAGGCTATGTCTCACGGGTGGATATTGGTGGACAAGAGCGTTCAGCCGCCACTGATTAGACGTAAGGTCGATCAGATTGTCGATACCGTCAGGGAGCAGCTTGTCCTGGTTGCAAGGGGCAATTTGGAATTGCCACCCAAGGATGTGGCCGATTTCAAGAAGCGCAAACTGCTCCAGGAGACAACCACAAAGAGCTTCGTATTGAGCAAGGGACCCGAGTTTTCCACAGCGCTGACCAAGCTGGAAACGGACCTCACCATTGACATGCTGACCAGCGGTCTATGGCAACAGCTTAAGTTCAAGTCATATAATTTTGATGCACTAGGAGCGGCACCGACTCGTGGCCATCTGCACCCATTGCTCAAGGTGCGCACCGAATTCCGGCAGATCTTTCTTGAGATGGGCTTCTCGGAGATGCCAACCAACAACTATGTGGAGTCATCGTTCTGGAATTTTGATGCATTGTTCCAGCCGCAACAGCATCCGGCACGCGATGCCCACGATACATTCTTCATCAATCATCCGGCGCAAAGTTACAAGTTTCCCGGCGAGTACTTGGAGCGTGTGAAGGCCGTTCACTCCAAAGGCGGCTACGGTTCGCTGGGCTACGGCTACGATTGGAAGGAGGCCGAGGCAAAAAAGAATCTATTGCGGACCCACACAACGGCCGTCAGTGCCCGGATGCTGTTCAAGCTGGCCAATCAGCCGGGTGGCTTCACGCCGGCCAAGTACTTTAGCATTGACAAGGTGTTTCGCAACGAGACACTGGATGCCACACACTTGGCCGAATTCCATCAGGTGGAGGGTGTTATTGCCGATGTTGGCCTAACGCTGGGCGATCTCATTGGTACGCTATATGAATTCTTTCGGAAACTGGGCATAACCCAATTGGAATTTAAGCCGGCATACAATCCGTATACGGAGCCAAGCATGGAGATATTCTGCTATCATCCGGGTCTAGAAAAATGGATTGAAGTGGGCAATTCGGGCATCTTCCGGCCGGAAATGTTGCTGCCCATGGGTCTGCCGGAGAATGTTAATGTTATTGCCTGGGGCTTATCGCTTGAACGGCCAACGATGATCATGTATGGCATTAATAATATTCGGGATCTGGTTGGACCCAAGGTTGATCTAAAAATGGTAGAAGACGGTCCCATTTGTCGCTTGGATTATGTTTAAATGAATTTTCTGATTGAAAAATATAATTTTAAAATATACATTTAAATAGTGATATCTTTGCGCTCGATTTGCGGCCCATTTCGTTTTGCAACACTAATTATGAAAGTATCATTACTTGCTGGCAATCGAACTAGTCGATCACAATAAAAAAATGTATGCAGATATATCGAAACTTAGCTTTTCAGTGTATTTGACCGTGAATTTTTTTTTTCAACTTTGGTTTTTCTATAACACTGCCTTTTGAAAATAATGGCAAATGAAGCTGACCACAAGCCGAATAAGGCCACGACTCAAACATTGCAAGAAACCATCCACCTAAGGTTTGAAACCCAAAATCCCAGCGAGCCAAGATCATCTCCAATTTCGATGGAGCCACAATTTGCAACTCCACAGCTAAAGATCCCAAAGCTCAACACAACGAATTGCACGATACGCGGTCTAATCATACCCAAGCTGCGTGATGCATCCGGTGAGCTGCTCAAGGAGCGCCAGTTCGATATACCATTGCTCAACCAGCTGCGCAAGCAGAACAATTCCCTGGAAGTCAATCATGGGCTGGCGAAGCGCGTAAGTGCGGTGAAGATCACCGAACCAGTCGGTGGGGGCCAAGGGACCAAGCTGGCGAGCAACGTTGAGGACAGAACGACACCACCAATTGATCTGACCACAGCGGTCATTCCTGTCCAAAAGAATGCACCGCCACGCGAGGCGGCAAGCAAACAGCGTCAAAAGCAATCGGCAATTGTCGAGCATTTTGATATTCCATTTATAAGCTGTGATAGCAATCGTCTCTCCGTTGGCCTGCTCTTTGGGAACCGTAAGCGTTGCAACTCGGACAAAATGGAAGCGCCAACGATTACAGAGCAAATTACACAGAAACCAAGTGAATTGGGCAGCATGCTGGATGCAATGGTTGGATATCCGGAACCAAGGCAGCCACAGCTTAAATACGGTGCAACCGCAATGGAGTTGCTCCATCTGAAACTAGTATATCATGAGGATTATGGTACGAATATTAAACGGTTTCGTTTCGATACTCCCTCGCTCGATGAGCTGGTTAAAGAGTCTCTGCGAAAAGCTTGCCGAATTTCGCGTACATAGTCATATAATATTGGTAGTTGTAGTAAAATCTGATTTAATAATTTGGTGTAATAAATGCAAACTTTCATTCTCATTTGTCAATCCTCAATTTATTATTTTATCGATATCAAATAGAACTATCGATAAGGGAAAATACATCGCTCTTGCTGAATACATAATTTCAGACAAAAGAATATATGTGCACACAAGCAAACACACACAGACAGACGGCCGCACACACATATAGACACACAGACGACGAAAGAAGCAGAAACAGTGGAGTAGAATGCGAATAAGAACTGCGTATATGTGTGTGCAAATACAAAAACAGCAGACACAACGAACGGTGTGCTTTTTCGGCATAGATCTCTCAGGCCTCAGACGCATTAAATCAATACGAATTAAACACACAATCTAATCAAATAACGGCAACAAAACAAACCGCTTGCAAAGAAATTGTCTGCTTAAACAGCTGTGGAAGTGGAAAGCGCACTAGAAAAGTTATCATAAAGTGCGAAAGGTCAGCAGCAGCAAAAGACGGCAGCAGTAGGAACATTTCGCTGTATATAAAACTCTGTGTGTGTGGTGTGTGTATGTGTATGTGAGTCTAGCTGTCACTTTCTTGCGCGCGCACAAACATACACAAATTAAAATCAGCGACGAGCACCACCACCCCCTCTTCTCTATCCACACACATCCTCCAAGCAAAAGCTAAGTCACAACTTGACGTACGCGCCCGGTTCCGGTGCCAACCGCTGGTCGGTTAACCGTCCCTCGACACCCCCAACACAAAGTTGCAGAAAAACAACAAAAAAAGAAAGGAAAAGTGCAAGTGTATTTACGGCTGTTGCATTTGCCATTTTGTGTTCTAAACGATCGTCGTCATAATCCGTATTCGCATCCGTATTCAGTTCCAGCTCGGCATTTAGCTCAGCTGCAGGTGCCGGTTCCATTATTGCTCTCGTGCTGCTGTTTACATGTGAAAGAAGGAACGAACACTGTTGTACAGGTAATATTCCCATATATCACACATACATACACACTAAATACCATAACGTTTTGTATGTGTGAGTGTATGTATGCTGTATATGTGTGTGCGTGAGTGCTGCTGCTTCTTCATTCCATGCCATTTGCCGTTAATGTGCGCAATCAGATCCCCAAGTCCCCAAAAAGGCTGGCCACATCTAATTAAGAATCATGTAAAACTGTAAATTTGCCAGATATTTTGTGACATGTGATGTGTGTGTGAGTGTTGGATGCTTAGGATCGGTAAACAGTTCATATCCAATTGGCCAATTGAATGGCATTTATTTTCAATGTTCTTTTACCACTTATCAGTACTCCAAAGAGAATAATAGATGCGATAGAATCTACAGGATAAATAACGCAAATATTAATCAATACAAGGATAATTTCTGTTTATTGCCCAGATTTTAATTATGCGCCGTCGTCTGCCCTTGCAGACAGTTGACCTTGGCACAAAACGCCCCCGACAAATTTTTTTTTACGCATAATCTCACACCTTGCTGCACAGACAGCAGCACACACACACTCACACACACACACACACACATACACACAAACACACTTATACACACATACATACATACATACATACATAAATCTATCCGTCAGCTGCATTTACTATTCTTATTGTCAATGCAAAACAGAAATCGAAATTTGGATTGATTAGTACGCGATTAATCACATTTATGGTCTCGCAATTAACACAAGCATTGTCATCAAATGGTCTCAAGCTATATACATATATAACTAGTTTCTTCTTTTCATTTTTTTGTTTATCAGGCCCAGACTCGCACACATACATGCAGGCAAATTATCAAGTTTTAATTAGTTTGGCAAGCAGACGCACACATTTACAGTTTGAAAGAAAGAAAACTAAACTAACTATTGTGAACATTTTTAGAAACGCTGATAACAACAAGAACAACAACAACGACGGCGAAGGACGCTAAGAAGAGGAAATCACGGAAGCAAAATCCAAGTGTTGAGCAACATTGATTGTTGGACGACGACGAAAGCGAATCCATTTGCAAAAACCGTAAAGCGGCGAAGAAGCTAAAGCTGAAGCTGAAGAAGCTGCTGGGACATTTGACGGTGGAGCTGGTGGCAGGCGGTGTTTAAGCGCGTCCTAAGCGTTTAAGAGCCGGCTTTGTGTGCGCGCGTGTGTGTGTGTGTGTGTGTGCGTGAGTGTGTGTGTGTGTGCGTGAGTGTGTGTGTGTGTGCTGCAAGGCAGTGGAGGAAGGGGGCGCGGTTGAGTGTCCACCATACGTGAGATGTTGCCATTCACTCCGCAAGTGGTTAAACGTTTGTTAGCACTCAAAAAGGGCAACGAGGACAACAGTGTCGAGGGCAAGTGGTCGGAGAAGGCCGTCAAGAATCTGGTCAAGAAGATAAAAAAGAATTCACAGCTCGAGGAACTGGAACGTGCCATCTCCACACAGAATTGTAATACCCGTTGTGTGACCGTGCCGCGCAGCAAGCCCGCTGCCACCGGCGAGAATTTACGCAAGGGTTTACCGCACGTCATATATTGCCGTCTGTGGCGCTGGCCTGATCTGCAGTCTCAGAATGAATTGAAACCGTTGGAGCACTGCGAGTACGCGTTCCATTTGCGCAAAGACGATATCTGCATTAATCCATATCATTATAAAAAGATCGAGCTTTCGATATTAGTGCCCAAATCGCTGCCAACGCCCCCGGATTCGATTGTCGATTATCCGCTGGACAATCATACGCATCAGATACCAAATAATACGGAATACAATGCTGCAATAATACGCAGCGCCTCGCTCAGTCCGCCCCAGTATATGGAATTGGGTGGTGGGAGCAGCAGCAGCAATAGCAGCAGCATCATCATCACCACCACGACCTCAACCTCAAATAATATAAATCCAGCAACAGGATCAGCCAGCTACCAACAGCAACAACAGCAGCAACAACAGCAACAGCAGCAGCAACAACAACAGCAACACTCGCCGCTATCATTTGGTGGCAGCGTGGTGAGCGTGGTAGGCGTTGGCCAAAACTTGCCACCGGGCAGCTGCAACATGGACTCTCAATCCAGTGTGCTCAGCGTTGGCAGCAGCATACCCAATACGGGCACACCGCCGCCTGGTTATATGAGCGAGGATGGCGATCCGATTGATCCCAATGATAATATGAATATGTCGCGGCTAACACCGCCCGCAGATGCCGCACCAGTGATGTATCATGAGCCAGCGTTCTGGTGCTCCATATCCTATTATGAGCTAAATACCCGTGTGGGTGAAACATTTCATGCCTCACAGCCATCGATAACAGTGGATGGCTTCACCGATCCGTCGAATTCGGAGCGCTTCTGTCTTGGCCTCCTCTCGAACGTCAATCGTAACGAGGTCGTTGAGCAAACGCGTCGCCACATTGGCAAGGGCGTTCGCCTCTATTACATTGGCGGCGAGGTCTTCGCCGAATGCCTTAGCGATTCCTCAATATTCGTACAGAGTCCCAATTGCAATCAGCGTTATGGCTGGCATCCGGCGACCGTTTGTAAAATACCGCCCGGCTGCAATCTAAAGATATTCAATAATCAGGAGTTTGCCGCATTGCTATCGCAATCGGTATCGCAAGGATTCGAGGCCGTCTATCAGTTGACGCGCATGTGCACCATTCGCATGTCCTTTGTGAAGGGTTGGGGCGCCGAATATCGGCGGCAAACAGTAACCTCAACGCCCTGCTGGATCGAGCTTCATCTGAACGGGCCGCTTCAGTGGCTAGATCGTGTCCTCACCCAGATGGGATCGCCACGCTTGCCCTGCAGCTCCATGTCGTAAGTGGGTGTGTGTACACAGAGCTCTTCGATATGCATACATACATTAGTACATACATACATGCATCCATACATAAATTGATGTATTTTTGTATATGTACATGCACCCATACTACTAAATATTTTATTAAATTAACAATTTCTTTGATTGTTTCTTTTCTTTTAATTTTTTTTTTTTTTTTTCTTAACAAAGAGCAATTGAAACAAATTAGAAGTGAGAACAAGAACAACATACAACAAAATGTGGCTGTCGGTAGCTACCGACTGCACGATACTCTGTTCCCAAGATGGCAGCAACAGCAACATTGATGGTCTCCCTATTTCTAAATTGAAACATTGTTCCATTTGGGAACAGAGTACAACAATAGTAAAGCGATGAGAAATTCTGAGAGCACTTAAAAATAAGTAAAGTTACAGATGCATACATACATATTTAGTTTATACAAAGAGATCTTCTAAATATCGTATCTACTTCTACACATATACATACATACGTACATACAAACATACAAACATACATACATGCATAAATACGAACGAAATGACGAAGACGATGTATTTAGCGTGAGAAGATTAGGATTTTAGTGTGTAGGGTGTAGGGCGTTAGGAGGGGAGGCAACATGAGTTAGTGAAACATGAAAGCAACATTTTTGATAAGAAGGGGCAGCTACAAATTTTAATTGCAACTCGGAATATTTTATACGGAGTTTTTAGGCGTAGAGAAGCGATAGGGAAACGAAGCAAAAGAAAGAAAGAAAAACAATGCATATATATATATATATGTATATATATTTAAAACAACTGAAAATATGTATATCCTGTTAAACAGTGTTGGTAAACGCGCACGAGGTATTAAAAAAAGGAGATTGTGAATGAAATTCGGGATACGTTCTTCTAAGATTGAGCATAGCAAGGGACAAAATCAAGAAGAAAAACAAATATACAACAGAAACTGCGATTTTTACAGCTTGAAGCTAACACAGACACACAAACACATCCAAAACCTTAAATTACATATGAGCTATCTTACAGCACATAAATACATATATACACATACATATTTTAAAATGAAAATATGTCATATAAATGTTGTTGTAGCGTTTAGATTTTTCGCTTAGTATGTGTGTGTTACGATCATAAATGGACAAAACTTAATCAAACAGTCGTTTTAATCAAAAAAAAAAAAAAACAAAACCAAAAGTAAACAAGAAGAAATGAATTTAATTTAATGCATGTTAGTTAAAATGCAAGTCATTTAATATCAGTTTGCCTCTTTCAAAATGGAAATGCAAATATAAATTGTTCAATTCTGTCTGTTATTCAGTTGTTGCCAAGCTGCAGTTTTTGGTTTCAGTTTTTCTTTGTTTATTTTCCGCATTTTGTTGGACTCAGTCATTCTTAATTTGCTACAACCAAAAAATACAAACATCAATTATAACAGGAATGCCCTGCCGTATTGCAGTGTTGCACAACGCTAAATGCATGTATGTGCAATAGGTTATTTTTAGCCGTTGTTAGCTGCTTACATAAGTACTTCGATAACTAAACTGCCGCATGCTTAAGAGAGAGAGAGACAGAGAGAGAGGGAGAAAATGTGTACGATTAGAATGAGAAGCAATATCAAATGTGGAATGCTTGCGGCAGTTGAGCGTACATTAATTGGTTGTACGAATATACGTATTTAACAACGAACTGCATCCGAGTTACCCAAAATAGGAATATCGTAGGCAACACTTAATTATTTAATTATAATGTATGAAAAGTGGTTGGCAAAAGCAATACGATTCAGGTCGCTCCTTGGCGTAGAATTGAATACGTCCTTGTACAGTTGCGCTCAAAATCATAGTAGGCTTACTTTTGATCATTAATTTTATTGCCAAAAACATAAAAACATTAAGCACGTTAAAATGTCTCTTTACTTACAACTTTTTGGCCTTTCAAAACTTTAATGGTGTTTGCAAAAACGTAACGAGAAAATTAATTAATAGCGTGTCGCGGTTGCAACAATTTGAATCTTAAATGCCCAAAGCTCACAAAAAACAAGTGCAAAATACACTATAGTAGATTATGCTTTAATTATGATGAAACTTTATTTTAGTGCTTGCATAGCATTTTTGCTTGTTTTGATAGACAATGGGAAATGGACTATTATAATTTTTTTTATTAATATTATTGGAAGCAGTCATCAGCAAGGGCAATCAGTTTATTTGTTAATTTTTTTTTTAATTTTCAAGCTTGTTATGTAAATCCATATTTTCTTCACAAATCCAGTATGAGCGCCATTTATAATTATTTATATTCGAGCAGTCATATTTATAATTATTTTGCTTTGTTACCAAACTTGTTCAAATCTATTGCAACTTAAATGCAAAATATTTCTTAAGAAAGCATTCTTCTTAAAAAAAAAATTACGCTCCAAAGCTTTGAGAAAGATGTAATATTTTATTTTAGATCATCTTTATATATATATATAAATTTTTACTATCTTATAAATTTTTTTTTTTAACTGCTATTGTTTTGAGCGCATCTATTTTGTTGTGTTGTTATTATAAGCTTACTACTGCGAACACTTTAAAGCAATGGTTATTTGATTTTTAAAAGTCATAGGAAAAAATTTATATATATATGTATATATATATATATATATATATATCTTTTTTTTTAAAGCTAAATATTTTTGAGATTCGGTGTTCTGGACTGGCTCCTTTAATCTATTAGAAAAACCACATTACAAAAGGTCAACGAAAAAGTTTTGTTATATATAATGCAGAGGGTATTCTGATTCTGATTTTGTCGTAATGCTTATAGCGCATTAAAGGAGACGTTGCCGCGCCCATTAGGTACATAGTATATATATATTTTTGATCAGCACTAGTAAACGAGTCGTTATGACTATGTCCGTCTGTTAGTCTGTCCTTTTTTTTCGATTTTGGCGTTGGCAAACACTGGTTTATACTTACATGTGTATGTACCATCTGCATATTTTTGCTAAAACAAATGTAATGTTACATTTATATATATATATATATATATAGATGAACAGAGACGACAAACATATGGAAAATAGTTGTAAAAAGAGAACCAAACGCAAAACACACTTTAAAAAAAAATATTGAAAAAAACCTAAAACTGACGCTGAAACTGTTAACGTAACTGAGAAAACTGAGAAACCCAAAATGCGCAAATACAAAAGTAAATGCAAAAAAAAGAAGCAAACAATACCAATTACCAATTACATATAAAATTATAATACATATACAAAAAAAAAAACATATATATATATATCTAATATACATAAATGGAAGCAAACATGCATCTAAATATAAATACATAAATATAATTAAAAAAAAAAAGAACAGAGAAAAAAAGAAAACCATTACAAAAATAAAAAAACAAAAGGAATTCTATGTATAAATCGTATGTATATATATATATATATATACATTCAAATAAACCTTATATTTTAAAACAAAAGCCTTGTCATGTAACTCAATTGCAGTCCGTGTGGCCCTTGTGCACCTTCACATAATGCTGTTTGCAGTTCGATTTGCGGAGAAAGCAGTAGGAGCACAATGGACACCGGAATGGACGGAGTCGCGTATGGGCAATCTGATGATGATTTAGCTCCGACGAGCTGAAGAAACGCTTGCCGCAGCCTGGCTGGGCACAGGCGAAATCACGCTGATTATAGTGACGCTTCAGATGCGTATTCAGATAGCATTGATCCGCGAGGACGCGTCCGCAGATGGGGCACGTGTAGCTCAGCGAGGATGTAACCGTTTCCACTGTTGCTTTCTGTTCCTCCACTTCCTCATCTTCCTGCTCCTGCTGCTGATCAACATCTTTGCCGATGGGATGCCGCAGTTTCACGTGCATGCGACGCGCATGTATGGAATGAAAGGACATGCTGCAGTTGCTCACAGTGCAGGCATAGGGTTTCTCGCCGGTATGCAAGCGTCGATGCACCGCCAAATAGTTGGCAAACCGATAGCCCTTGCCACAAATATCACAGGCATGCGGCCGCTCGGCTGTATGGGTGACGGCATGGATGCGCAGCTTGCTCATCTGCCGGAAACCCTTGCCGCACACATCGCACGCATGCGGCCGCTCATCCGTATGCGTCATCTTATGGATGCGCAAACTGTACGAGTCGCCAAAGCATCTGTTGCACACATCGCATATGTTTGCCGAACTGCTCCTCTTTGTTGCCGGGGCTCGTTTCGTTTTTCGCTTGCTCGTCGCAGCTGCTACTCCAGTTACCAGCTCATCCTCCTGCTCCTGCTCCTGCTCTTGTTCCCGATCCTGCTCCTCTTGCGCCTGTAAATAGCAAACAATAATGAGAACAACATGATCAGTGGGCCCACATTTATTCCATGTTGAATTTAAGATTGGCAAGCTTTAATGATTTTCACCACTTCGATTCCGATAGATCCTTAAAGATGAGCTTGAAATCTTTAAGGATCTATCGGAATGCTCCATAATGACTGCCTAGTCATTTTTTTTTGTTTCGATTGCGTTTGTCCCTAAATTCAGCTATAAATATTAACCATTCCGATTCTGGTACGTAAACTAGTAAAATTCCGGTAAAGATTTCGGTATTTTGTCATACTTTCGTACGGTAATCTGTTACGTGCCGTTACCTTAATTTAAACGGTAAATGCGGCAATACAAAAGTTATAAAAAAACAAGAGAGAACATTTCAGTCGAGCGTTGCTGACTGCGAAATACTCTGATAACGTTTGGACAAAAAATGACCAACATTGAATAACATATTTCATATAGCTAACATATAGAAGAAGGTATCGGTAGGGGCACTGAAGTCTGTTTTTTTTTTTTTGCAAGTTGTGCTCGTAGAGGAGAGCAATTCCCCTGATCAGGATGAACAGCCGATCTATCAATCCGTCTACATGAACAAACGGATCTGAGAGACTGTAAGAGCTAGAGAGTTCAAATTTTGAATAGAACTTCTCGTACATCAGCTTGACCAAAGACACATGCAGAACATGCATCTAAATAACGAGATCGAATCGATTCCGATCGCGTCTTTTCGGCTCAAACCATTTCAGTATATATAGATTAATTATATAAATCACTTACCCCATTTAGCAGTGCGTAACTGGTTATTGCTGGCAGGAGACTGCTGTTGCCCTCCAGTGCGTCCAGCTGTTGGCCAAACAGTTGTACATCCTCGGTCAGGCAGGCGTCATAGCTGTCATCATCATAACTAGCAACCGTCGGATTCAGAAGCTCTTCTGGGTGACACGGCTGTCGCATGTTTGCCAAATGGGATCGGGCATCGCTCCCTCTACAAGCCATGTACATATATATATATATACATACACATATATATATTTATATATATATATATATAATATATGTTATATTATTAGGTTATGCGCTTGGGCACCGATTAGATTATGTCCGTGCTTAATGGTTTCGGACTATAAAACAGCGAAATAAAGTGGAAGCGAAGAAGACAACTTGTTGCCGCTTGTTGTACTCTTAGGCATTAATGTAGTTTCCGACTCTTTAGTCGGCATGGCTGGGAATACCCTTACTGAGAATATATCCATTATCAAACACCATCAAGTCTGCATATATATATATATATATATAGTTGAACTCTATTATATATAGCTTATATGCAGCTCAGTTCAGTGTTTTTTGTTCCAAATATATCAACCGAAAGTGACTATTTTATCTATCTATGTTTACCAATTTTCGTATGTATTTGTCACTTGAACTTAGTTAACATAAATAGTATCACAAATAACTAAAGAGTATTAAAACTTCGCCATATCAAACATACTTGGTATTTCTTACTGTTATTACTTATTTTTATCGAATTGCCATGCCATAAAATCCATCGATAAATGCAATAGGTAATTGTTTTTATTTTGGTTTTTTGGTGGCTGCTGTTGTACTTGGTTTTATTTGCACTTTAATTGTTTTTATACGTTTCTAATACGCCGCGCACTTTGAACCACTCGAACTAAGTGTGTAAACGGTAAACATATATATATATATATATGTTTATATAGAGGAAGCAACTTGGGTGTTCATATTTGAACTACAGGTGGTCTTCAATTAACTGGCCACAATAAAAAATAAAAGAAAAGAAAACGGCACATTATCGACATGTGCACAGCTCAGCCGTAGATAACAATATGCAACAGAACTTTGAACACACACAGCGGTAATTTCGACATACAAAATGTACAGATGTACAAATGTACAAATGTACGTATGTATTTATGTATGTATGTATGTAAGTATGTATGTAGGCAAATTAGTCACGCCCGTAAGTTATGATAACACACTAACATTCTGACTACGACAGCCTTTTTCTAAGTTTTCTATGATACAGAATTTTTCGCGATTTTGCATATTCGATTGTAGACGACAACATCGATCATTAAACTGCAACGGCTGAGTTTCTCAAACAATTGACCTTTAAGCTCGCATCTCACATAAATCGCATATTAAACTGCAACACAAACGAGGGAAACAATAGCAGCAGATAGAACATAAATACTTAATATGCACATTGACCAAGGCAAAAAAAAAAAACACTCAAACTCTGATCTGGGGCAATTTTATTGAAGTAGTATTCTGATTGGTAGTAAAGTTCAGTATGAACTGTGAACTGCAGCTCTCCGCACTTTGAATACCCTTGCGTTGTCATATTATTCGTTTGTTGGTGACCCACGAGAAATCTAGCATTCACTGCGAAATTAAAATTTCAAACAAGCAAAATAAATACAAATATTAAATCTCTGAATAAATAAACCACAAGTTTTATTGTGAACATAGAGTCGCATTGATATCGAAACACACAAGACAGAATTACAACTAGCCTAGAAGGTTTTCAGTTAATTTCTTAAATAAATGTGATTAATTGTTTTTTGTTTATTTGAATCGAGAAGTAGCCCAATGGCCAAATGCAGTTTCCACAACTCATCTGGCTATGACAATTAAATATTTTGTTGAACAGATCTTGCAAAACAGTGCAGAGCATTCTAAATAGCAATCTAATCTTATCTAACATCTAATTTTTTCTCAAAATGTAATTTTAATTCATTGTCATTTAAATTTAAATATTTGCCATATTTATTTTCCATAATCCGTAAATGCTGATAATGTGCAAAATATGACTTTTAATGAATTTTGAAAATAAATTTGAAACCAATTCGATGAATAAAAAAACTATTTCTTCCAGGTAAGCTAGATAAGTTAAACTCATATTGAATTTGTTGTCTAGTGTAATTGTGGGTTGGTTGGTGACCCACGAGATCTTCCAATTAGATATGCAGCTCAAAAAGATCTAAAGCGACAAGGCAAAAACATCAGATCCAATCTGGATTCAGACAGAGCGACATCAATCATCGATTATCAGTTTTGATTCTGCATCAGTAGGGGATGTTGCTAAATGCAGAAATCTAGCATCACTGCGAAATTAGAATTTCAAACATGCAAAATAAATACAAAAAAATATATAATTTTTTTTCAATATTATTATATTTAATTATATGAAATGTAAATTAAAATTATTTCAGGCAACTGTTGGAAACAATTGAATTTGCCTATGTACAGCTTGTCTTGCATTCTCTTCTGTTGTTGCCTGCGAGCAACGGTAATTGTAAGTTGGTCGCTTGAATCGCGTAGTTTGTTCTTTGTATTAAAATTCGGAATAAATAAAATACAAGTTTTATTGGGCACATAAAGTCGCATTGAGATCGAAACACACAAGACAGAATTTTAGCTTGCTTAGAAGGTTTTCAGTTAATTTCTTAAATAAATGTGATTTTTTGATGAACAGATATTTCAAAATAGTGCAGGGCATTCAAAATAGCAAGCTAATCTTATCTAACATCTAATTTTTTCTCAAAATGTAATTTAAAATCATTTCAGCTGTTAGTTGTCGATGCTGATATGGGTGTTGTTCTATTTGAACAGAGTTTCATATCTACAATTAGAATATAATATATATATGAACTGATATGTAATTATAGAAGTAACTGTTTCACATACATGCACAACGATAGTTGCATTTGCATACAATTGAATTTGTATCTGAAGTATTCAAAATATGGACTGGATTGAGGAATAGCATTCGGCAATTAGACCTTGAACTTTTGCAGAAGATGCCGCAATTCGCGATTCTGGCGACGCAGAAAGACAACCTCGGCATCGTATTGGACGCGCATCTTGAGCACCTCGACATAATGATTGAGTCCATGTTCCAGCGTCTTCCACAAGTGCGTCTTGGATTCGGGAAAGACGTCGGTGAATTGACGCCAGAATTTTTCAATTTCCTTATCCTCGAACTGGATCATTTCGCACTCGAAAGTGCCCCCCGGGTTGACGTCATAGATTTCCTTGTGCTTTCGATTCGTATAGAGATTCATCGCATGCAGCACCAGCGCTGGCTCCATGACCAAATAATGATTGGGGCAGCCAGTCGCACGCTCATCATATTCCTTGACCAGCAATACCGTGTGATCTGCCTTGGCATCGAGCATCTGTGTCGGTGTCTTATCGTGCTCCTCCTTGAGGAAGACCTCCGCACACTTGGCCGAACTCAAGCCTTCGGGCTGACAATTGGGACAATAGGTGTACGGCTCAAAGACCTTTGTCAGCTCCAGGACATGATCAAAATTATGTATGCGCAATGCGGCAAATATATTATCGATGCGCACCAATGTCTGTTCCATTTCTGTATAGGGTTTAAGGATTCGCAACAGTCGCTCCTCAATTAGGAAGCCACCACGATCGGCCATCTTCCGCAATATGTTGCGCATGAGACGTGCCGATTCCGGTGGCAGTTCCCTCAACGGACCACGTTGCTTCTGAACACCAGGTCTCTCACTGCATCCAGATCCGCCATATTGCTTTGGCAAACGACCAAACCGACGCTCAATCTGATCCATGGCATTGCTCACCTGTCGCTTCTTTGCCGGCTTGTTGATGTTCTCGATGTTAATGTTGACCTTCTGCCACGGCATCACCAGCTGCTGCTCGTGCAGTATGCGATCGATGTTGAAGATGCGCTGCAGCAGCCGCGTGATCTCCTCATAGTTCATATTCCACACCCGATTGAATTTATTGCGATTGACTAGACGGGTGTGCAACGCCTTCGATTCCATATCGGTGATGCTGATATGCAGCGCCTGAATCTCCTGCGTCAGCTTGGCAATGTTACGCTTGCCACCGTGCAACACCTCCTTTAAGTTGCGTCGAGTGCGTGACACCGCCTCATGCAAGCGGTTAACGCGTCGCTTCTGCTGATTGTTAATGATTGTGTTTTCATCATTGCGCTGCTGCAGCACCTGGTAGTTATAGTCCAACTTCTCCGAGTTGATCAGCACATTGTCACGTGTTCGTCGCAGCTCCAACTCTAAACGGCTGCATTCCTTCTCCAAACGGACACGCGTATGTTTGGTCAACTCTTCTTGGTGCTCATGCAGCTGTTGCGTCAACTTTGCATAGAACTCCTGCCGGACACGCACCAAATTCGACTTCTCATCGAAGTTCGTCTTGAGGGCATTGAAGAAGCTGCGCCACTGCTCCTCCGCGGTCAACGAGAACGTCTGGCGCTCATCCTCGACCGTATTGCGTAGCAATTTCAAATGATGTTTATATGCCTCCTTAAGCGTTTCCACTTGATTGTCGATGCGCTCGACGAGGCAGCAGAGATCGGTTGCTTGCCGCTGGCGATCAAATTCATATTTGGCATTCATGCGATCAATTTCTCTTTGGCAGGCATTTATCATCTCATCCTTGCGCTCCATGATCTCGGCAATGCGTTTCTTTTGATCCTCGATTTGATCCCACAGCAGCATCGGCTCGTTTATCTCATCCAGCTCGGTCCAGCGATCCTTAATATCCTCAAATTTGGCCATAGACTCCATGTTCTCGACTTCGAGACTCCGCTTTAAGTCCCGCTGCTGTGTCGTCTCGAACGTCCGACGATCGAGTTCGCGTCGCTCGTTTGCGACACGTATATTGGTAACCAGATGGTTGCCGAAGCTCACCAACTCGGCGAGACGTGTGCTGGACATCTCCAGCTGATGATCGATTTTGCCCAATTCATTGATCGAACGTTCTGCAAATCCTTTGGGCGCATCCCGATAAACGTGAAGCGTCCGATGCGCCACATCCTGAAGGCGTTCGTCCAGCTGCCGAATCGATTTGTCACATTGCTCGTTGGCAATTAGGGAATCGATGCGTGCCTGATACAATTCCCAGCTATCGCGCTCAGCGGCGCCATCATCAGCATTCTCTTCCTCTTCTGAGTCAGCAGCTAATTCCGTATCGGAGTTAATCTCTGTGTTGGCGTTGTTCTGCCCCTCGAACTCGTCGTCCTCCTGAGTATCGCTGTCCATCTTATGCTATCTGATGTATTTGATGAATTCAAATTATATATATATATATATATATATATATACATATATTTGTATATATTATTTGTGTTAGACGTTCGGCAGCCAAATGAAATGTATTATTTTTGATTTTCAATGATTTTTGTTTACCTCTGCCCACTTTGATGCTTGTGGGTTTGCTCGATATCATCGTTGCCATGTCACCATTACCATGGAGCTGTCCGCTTGCTATCCTCATCATTTGCTTTTTGGTGTTGGAAAACAAATGTTGCATTATTTTACCATTTGTTTTGCTATCTTTTTTGAATTCGATACCAGCTGTCGATTGGGATGACCATTTCTTTCGATACCAACTAGAGAGCGAACAATTAACGCTATTGTTATCTCACTCACACGAGCACACCGAATACTTAATTCGTTGATGTCATCTTTATGTATTACATTTCTCTATACTTATGTGTATATGTGTATTGGTGTACAATTGCACTTGTTATTATATATAGAACGAAAATGTAACATGTTTCACAACACTACACGTTCTGTGTGTGTGTGTGTGGGAACTGTTGATGACAATGGTGATTTTATCACTACACAAATCCAGCCACATCCGAGTTGCATTTGACTCTGATAGCAACAGCGAATACAGCTCTGCGCTCCTGGGTTGCATTTGTATTTTTGAGTTTTTATTTTTTTGGTCCCCCCAAATTGCAAATCTGTTTTAAATAACCATTTGAAAAAAATAAACCATAGCCGACCAAACAAGCTTTATTGATGAATTTATATATAAATACACAGTCTTAAGAAATTGCTTACAGAGAACGCACTTCATATATATACATATATATACTTCGACGTATATATATATAATATGTATTTATGTATTTACTATGCATTTACAATTTGTTTGCTAATTGGGATCAAAAATTTTTTGGGAGGGCGAGGGGCGAAACAAATTTGAATACTTCTAAGCTCAGTTATCCTCAGACACCAGTGTGATTTCATAAATCAGCTCATCATCGTTATATTGGTCAGCGAGGGGCTGCTGCTGATGCTGATCCTGCTGTTGATAAGACTGCTGTGCCAGCTGCTCCAGAAACAGTTCGTCTTCGTCGTCTTCGTTTACCTGCTCCACGAGCGAGCTTTCATCCTCGTGGGTATTTTGATCATAGTGCTGCTGCTGCTGTTGCTGATGATGTTGCTCGTCGGCAGTCTCGTGCTCGTGCAGAAATCTATCGTTGGCAGTGTTTTTATAGATGCCTGCTTGATTATTGTGCATCTGTTGCTGTTCCTCATCCACATCCGCCTCCGCATCGACATCGGCATAACCATCAACGGGATCATTAGTCTCGACTATGAGCCCGTCATCCTCATCAAACTCCTCTTCGAGCATGCCAGCGATCTCATTGCCATCGACATTAACATCGTCACCATTGGCACTGAAAACGCCATCGCCTTTGTGTGGATTACTCCGAGAATCGGTGATCAATCGGCGTGTATTGCTGCGGCACTGTATGGAACGTTTGTGCGCATCGAAATAGTTGATGTCGGTGAACTCCTCCTGGCACACTTGGCACAAATACGTATCCTGATTCAGATGCATCTCCTTGCGATGCTTGGCCATTTTGTGGGCATCACGGCACTGCATGCCACAGAATGGACACTTCAACATCCGTCGCTTGCCCATATGGACGTTGCGTATATGCTCCTGCAGCGAGAAGTTCTTGTAGTATGCCTTCTGGCATTGGGTGCACTGGAATCGTCGCTTTTTCTCGTGCGTCGCCTCCCGATGACGCTTCAGCTGGGTGTTCTGGGCGAACGTTTTGCCGCACATCTCGCAGATGTGGTCCCTCGTCAGGTGCCGTCGCTGATTGTGCACACGCAGATCCTGCTTGGTGGAGAAATACAATTTGCACGGCTCACAAACATACGGACGGATGCCCATGTGACGACGGGCATGCCCCGCCAGATATTTACAATCCCGATACGTTTCGGCGCAATAGATGCACGCATAGCGATTGGTGCCGGACACCAGATGTGTCCGATGATGTTTGGCCAGTTTGGATTTGTGCATAACATCCGGACAGATGCCACACTCGATCGGCAGTTTCTCATCCATTATGTTGGTAATCATACCGAACTCGACAATAGGTGTGCCATCGTCATCGAAGTCGACAATCGTTGCGATCAGGTCGTCGTACAGCAGATACCGGCGTGGTCCCTTGAACTGATCCATCATCTTATCACTGGGCTTGGCCAGCTCCTCGCTCCTGACCATTTCCGTAGCAGTTGCATCGATGCATTCCACTAATGCATCGCTGTCATCCACAGCCGACGGATGTGTTGTACTCTGTTGGGCACTTTTAGCCGACGACTTATTATTATGATGTATGGCCAACCCGACCATTCGAGTGTCGATTGATGTGGTGTCTGTTTCTGTTTCGGCTTCGGTTTCTGTGAGATACGATTCCATACAATGAAGGACATATTGATCAACTTCCGTCTCATCCTCATATTGCACATACTGTTGCTCCTGGTGTTCATATTGCTCTCCGTATTCTGTGACGCCATCTTCCTCGTACATCTCACTGATCAGCTCATCTTCTTCAACGAGATCGTCCAGGTCGTCGGGCAGCTGTTCCGGCGACATATATTCGTTTTTGGGTACAACACGTTTCGTTGCCTGCTGGATTTCAGGGTAAATGATGAGCTGTTGATGCAACTGCGTATTGTCGAGCAGCATCTCCTCTTTTACATCGCCTTCGTTCTTGGCCAAGAGAAATTCTTCGTATTTGTATTCGCGTTCCAAATTGACACTATCCAGGATCACATACTGCTGGCTGCAGTCAACATCCTCGTCGTTTTCGCCATTATTATTGAATTCATTGTCATTTTCGGTTTTTATTGGCAATACGAACTCAATAATTTCGGACATGTCAACGTTTCTGTTCATTAGCCTGTGTTTGCAATTGTCGTTCTTGTTTTCAATACAAATAGTTATCTGGGCGCTTGCATTTATCGTGTGGCATCGGCGATTGCAAATGAAAACTGTTCGAGTTGTCTCCAACCGTTCTGAATTAGTTCGATTGAACTACTGGTTTCTGACAACTGAACGAATGAATTTAGTGCACGATTGTAGTTCGTTTAGTTCTTTGATTTCGATTCTTGTCATGCTGCAGCCGATCTGTTTGTTGAATATTTTCAATCTACCTAATCTGACATAAGCAAGCAAAATTAAAATAAAATAACAATAATGGCACTTAAGCAAAATAAGCAAGCTAAACAAACGAAATCGCTCTTAAGCGAATAAACTAAATGAACGACTAAGCTGTTCTTTTTTAATGGACAACAAAGTACAACTCTGAAAACTGGTATGCTGGTGTGACATCTGGCGATAGATAGGGGAGGGTGGTCGATTGTTTTTCATGATTTTCATATGATGAAACGCTGTTATTGGTTAATTGGTTCACTGTTGCCATCAGTCTCATCTATTTTATATAATTTTTGAGCAGTTCATCCATTATACTATGTTCGGAAAAAAAATATTGAAATTCAAATTATATATATAAGGTACTTTTTCGATTTACGGGCTAAAATGTTTCGTTTCTTAATGGTGAAAAATGCAAATTATGTCTTTTTATAGGCGATTGCCCTATTTGAATACATATTTTCTTTATGGGAAGCCACTGGAACGCATTGAGTGTGTTGATGATTTGGGAATACTTTCAGATCCCAAGCTTAAGTTCGACAAGCATATTTATTCCTCTGTTAATGGAACCTTTGGAGTCCTGGGTTTCATTAAGCGCTGGTCAAAAGAATTTGATGATCCCTACATTACTGAAACTCTTTATATATTGAATAGAATAGAATCCGTACAAAAACAATTTCTATTATTTGCCCTTAGGAGTCTTAATTGGAATACTAATATTAGCTTATCGTCTTACCGTAGTAGTTGAAAAAAAAATTAAAATAAACAACCATGGCACGTCATGTCCATTTTGAATGTCATGTGTTGTTACAAGCAATTGAATTTAAAAACAGCAAGTTGGCAGCACAGCCTAGAAATTTGATTTGGCGCTCAAATAACGGTACGTGCATAGATCCACAACCGCTCGTTCGTTCGTTCGTTCGTTCGATTGCTCGTTCGCTCGGTCTTCTTCTTTCTGTTGGCTTTATCAAGTTCGTCTTGGGCTAGCGGTTAGCCAACTTCTTGGCCTCCACAATTCCACACACTGCATTTCGCTGTCGCTTGCGGCGGCTTATTTGATTCGCACACTTGCTAGCGTGCGCTTATGCTTGAGCTTTGCTGCCGCCTGTGGATACGTTATTATCTTCTTTTTTTCGCTGTATTGCCTTGCTGTGTGTTTTATTTACGTTTAGCTGTTCGCTTTGCATTGCATCGTGTGAAGCGCGCGCATGCTTAACAACCGTTAGTTAAATATTTCAAATTTGCGGTTTTTTTTGTGTGTTCCTTTTTGCAACGTTAATAGAAAATTTTGTAATTGATGCGAGATTGTGTAAGCATTTTTCCCTATATTTTCATAGTGCCAATAACCAAAAGTATTTAAAATAAAATGTATATAAAAGTGTAAAAAGTGCTAACAAAAACAAACAAATGTCTAACATTTAAAGCAAAAGCAAAGTGTAATAAGTAGCCAAGTAAACAAAAGGATATTCAGAGTGTTTCTTTTTTTTTCTTCTTTATTTATTTTATTATTGTTATTATGATTTTTTTTTTTTGGTCAAGGTAAAACGAATGTGTTTGACAACTGATTGGCTTTGACATTGTGCAAGCCTTTTACTGAAAGGTTTTTACTTTCAAAGTTTGATGCCTAATTGTGCTGATTACAATAATAATAGCAACATAAGCATCAAACCGCAGCTTAATGTGGTGGCCCATCTTCAACTGGGAGGCGACGGCACAACAACAACAACAACAACAGCAATAAACAAAAATAAACAAACAGAAAAGCGACAACAACTAAAATGAAATTGGATTGCGCAAAGAAGCAAACGCATTATGTTGGTGTTGATTTAAGTTTTAGTTTTGGTTTTATTTGCCCTTAACGTATTTACTTTTGCTGCAATTTCTGAGACTTATTTGATTTGACAAATCGGACAAATGCAAACTTGACCCCCTTTTTTTCGTTTATTTATTTTATTTATTTGGTCATTTCGATATTGCGTGGTGGCCCAGTGGCCAGTGGACTTTTCTCATCTGCCGCACGGTGATCGGTGATCAGTGACAAGTGACAAGTGACCAGTGATCAGTGGTCGGTGATCGGTGATCGATGAGAAGTGATCAGTGATCGGTGTTCAGTGACTAGCGGAAAGTTGGCCTTAATTTGCGGAGCATCTTTATGCCACATGTTTGTATGGAGGATGAAGCGAAGAAATTTGTTTCTTTAATTCCTTTTTTTCAGCGTTACAAATAAAGTGTTATTCAAGTGTTATTAAGAAACTTATTAAGAAACTTATATAAAGTAAATTCGAAAAGGATTAGGTTGTATCAAAACGGAATTAGCTGAGATTTGTGGTCAAAAGTGATATTTTCCGTCTTGCACTTTTAACGATTTCATTCAAGAGCGTTATCTCTTGTTGAACTTATTCCCTTTGATCCTTGTTTTGCTTTTAGATCTTGCACACAATATTGAATTTCAAAAGGAAGGTCGATTAATTATACAGGAGCAGACAAAAGAAGGATAATGAAAAAATAAATCCTAGTTTCACTCCGCCCTGATGCATAAATCTATACAATTTTCATTTCAGTTTGCTTAGGCTTAGACAGTGTCATAGACAACGAAGAAGAAGAGGAGAAGGAGGAAGCAGGAGAAGAGGAGGAAGAGGTGGAGGAGGGAAAAGAAGACGAGACCAGATTCTCAAGACCAGACCAATTAAGAGCAAGCCGAAGCCAACTTGAAGCAAACCAAAACCCAAACAACAGCAAAACCAACAATAACAACAGCAACAGTTACAGCAAGTGCAACAACGATAGCAGCAGGTGTTGGCAAACGGCAACGCGACCAAGTGGCATCATTTTGCGGTTGCCAGTTTGCCAGTGTTGCTAGGGAAACGGGAAATTTGAAAATCGGAAACATGTTCTTGCAGATGCATCGACAACTGTTGCTGGCGCAATTTGTGTGTCATGCTGGTTGGGCAACCAGAACGGCATTCGGCCTGGGCGTATTCTTAGTAACAGTCGCATCTGCATCGGCACTGGGTACACCATCATCATCATCGCCATCATCATCATCATCATCATCACCAGCTGCTGCTGCTGCTGGCGGCGAGAGTACGATGCATATCGAGAGACTACAGGTGAATTGCACGCGTGACCTGCTCGACATGCAGTTAACGTTGAGTCGCACATTCCGGGGATTACTCTATGCCAAAGACTTTCCGCTGGAGTGTCGGGCACGTGGACACGCTGATGATGACGCACAGATCGCGTTGCGTGTGCCCACCTCCGGCTGCGGTGTCCGCGCCGAGCCGCTGCCAGATGGCGGCATGGAATACACAGTTCGCATCATGCTGCAAATGGAACAGAAACTGCGCCAGAGCACCGATATCTTGCGCACGGTGCGCTGTCAACTGCCCGCCAAGGCGATGGGAATGCCACTGCCCCTAAATGGACGAGATCGGTACGTTATTAGCGTTAGCTGGTTACTATAGTTCTCTCTATAGAACTAAAAGTGGCTCAGACCAGAACACATGTTTTTTTTATTTTCTCCTAATCAGGGTAGATATATGTGTATATTTATGTGTATTTTTTAAGTTGAAGACTATATACACTTTTGAAACAGAAAATTACATTAGACTCACAAAGAGAAGACTGTGAGAAATGAAAGAAATGCTAAAGATACTTCTAAATCTGCTGCAGGAATGCACGAATGCGAGCCTTGGCTGTCGTTGCCTCAGCATCATCGTCCGCATCTGGAACGGCAAGGGAATCGGGGCAATGGATGGATACGCCGCGAGTTCGCATTTGGCTGGAATTGGGTGGCCCCAATGGTTCTGGATCTGTGGAGGTGGGCGTGGCGACTACATTAACGGTACGGGCCATTGTGCCTGGAACGATTGGTGTGCGCGTCGTCGACTGTGCGGCACTCGATGGCTTGGGCGAGTCGACGCAACAGCTGCTCGACGCTCGCGGCTGTCCCATTGACGAGCAGGTGAGTCAATTAGTGAAGTTCCATCAATTTTGCATAACTTGCGAGCGATCGTTTACCGTTATGGCATCCACCATATACCCAGCATATCCATAATTAATCATAATTTTTAACTGTTCATCGATGAATCTTGGTTTTTTTTCCAATTCGACTTTCATTTTCATTAAAGCTGCTGCGAAAGTAAAAGCTTGCCAAACTGAGCACAGCTTGCGTCTCGCATACATGTGCAAAATTTCGAAGCATGTTGGCAACGCCAGTCCTGCATCTGTTCTTATTGTAATTGGTGTTGTGCAATGCTTAGAGCGCTAACGCATCATTAATTATAACGGTTATTACAACACTCAGAATTGACGTCGACTGTGGCAGCGGCAGTGAGTCAAAACTCAAAACTGTTAGACGTAATTACGAGCACATCGTTAGAACAGTTTACGTTTGCGCTTGCGTTTTGTTGCTGGTGTTTGCTGGCGCTGCCCAGCCAAGCAGCTTAGCAGCCATTAAAAGCAACTGCTTCTGCGACTGCCCACCAACAGTTCTTCAGTTCTTCTTGAGTAAATTAGGAGGTCACAACAATTAGCCAACAGTGAAATACATAGAAATATTTAGCGTTTAACATTTTGACATGGTTCCAGCAGCAACCACAACATCAACAACACTAACAACACTGGCAATAGCAATGCCAAGCTACAAAAAAAATCATTTGCATTTAGTAGTTGCCATCTCCGTCGCAGCTTTGTGCACATGTCATGCAAGAAAATGGGTCAGACAAATCTTCTGTTGCTGCTGTTGCTTCTGTTGTTGTTGTTGTTGTTTGCTCTTGGCCATTGTGGGGTGCGCTAGCAAGAAAAATCTCACGGCTTAATTTTTATATTTATTTTAACGGACACCGGCGCAAAGACAACAAAACATTTGCATTTTATGTTTGTTTTATTGTTCGTCAACCCATCAGCTCCCCCCTCCCTGGTGATGGCATTGCCATCCGTTTCAGCACATTTCAGTTTCTTTTGCGTTTAGTTTTATTGTTGCTTGCAAATAATTTATGCACGCGCCCATCGCTAACTTGGATTATTTATTTGACTCAAAAAAGCTTCTAGGTCAGCGAGCGTTCAGCGTTGAAAAGTGAAAAATTCTGCTGCTGCTGCTGCGTAACAATTTCTAATCAGAATATGACCCACATAAACACATACATATCTGTTTGTCTGTTGTGTTTGTTAATGCAGCTGTGCTAGAAGACGGGCATAAATTCACAATAAAGGGGAGAACAGGCAATTAAAAAGAGAGAGAGAGAGAGAGACAGATAGAGAGAGAGGGAGAGAGAGAGAGAGAGAGATATTCCCGTAAAATGTAACAAGGCAACACACAAGCCAAATAGTTGAAATAAATTTTAAGAAGCAAATAATAATTAATAAATAAACCATGAGTAAAGTATCCGTAGTATAATGTGTACGATATTTGAACTCATTTGAACTTCCGCAGCAAATTTGATTGCATACATTTATTTGTTGTAATTGTTTCAAGTTTCTCACAAGGCACGCAGCAAAACACGTGCTGAAGGGCCATGTAAATTGAAACCAGGTAGCGACATCTAATCAACGTCTGCTGTGTGTGATATGTACATGCATACATACATACATATTCACATATGCACATACACACATACATAGTTTATGCAGGCAAGAGCACAAGTGGCATTCAACAACAATAGCAAGACGTAAATCACATGCCTCTGAAATTTCATACATTTAATAATACACACACACATACACACACACACACACACATGCATATGTTTTAACTCAGAGTTGTTGTTGTTGTTGTCCGTGAACTTGGCTGATGACTTTTGTTACCGTTGCTCTGCTCCGCTTGTAACGGAAGTGGCCAAATAATGCATGTGTGTGTGGGGTGCCACTGTCATTGTCACTGCCACTGCCACTGCCACTGCCACAGGCACTGTTAATGGTGTGTTGTGTGGTGTCGTCACTCAGCAGCAATTAACCAAAAATTGTATAACCAGTCATAAGCAGAGCTGATAATTCTAACGCGTACAAAAAAAAAAACTCAGGGCTAAGAATAAATAAGAATAAAAGGAAGGGGTCAAAAAGAATAATAAAAAAAAACTGGTTCACTTCGCGGACAATTACCCCAAACTAGTCGCTAGTTTCTAATTGTCCCTTTGATGCTACTTTCAATTTCGGCAAATGATCTAAAATATAAAGACAGAACGCCAGAGATTAGCAAACCCTGGCAGATCAAGTTAATCATTTTTGTGGACATCATTTTAGGATCACCTTTACACTCGTATATAGTCAGTTTGCATCCGATATCTTGCTGATGCCTAACATCAGTTCGTAAAATATGCGTCAAAACGAAAGACTTAAGAAACAAACCAAGACAAGACTATATATCTACTCGAAGAGTGATGCTGATCCAAGTGGGTATATATTCAGTTAATGGACCAGTAGTCAATTAGTAGTACAATTTCTTGGTCAGCACAGCGGCAGAATCATTCATTGTTTGAATGGATTCGGATTTACGAGTTGCAGATTCTATATAATTATATAATTATACGTTTTTTGAAATATGATGTATATGAATCGGTGATCGTAAACTTATATTCCAACTCTAACTCTTATAGTCTCTCTGTCTTTCTCTCTGTAATCTAGTCTCTGTCTTTCTCGTTGATGTGAGCATATATTAGGTTAGGTTTAACGGATGTCGACCAAGGTCGGCACACTGAGGCCAGTTTTGGACCGTTGTGATACCGTAGTTCTCAAGGAAAGAGTGACAAGACAGAGAGAGAGAGAGAGATAGAGAGAGAGAGAGAGAGAGATAGAGAGAGAGAGAGAGAGAGATAGAGAGAGAGAGAGAGAGAGAGAGATAGTAAAAGAATAAGAAGATTAAATGACCAAACAAAGACTCAACGCTTACGACCATCAACCCGGTTGCTCGGAATATTATTATTATGAATATTTGATTCCTTTCCCAGGTGATGCCGGCGCTGCATACCAGATTTAAGCCGGCCGAGGAGGGCTGGTCGAAACAGCATGAGGAAGATCTGGTCGAGCGCACGTTTATGGCCACATTTCCCGCCTTCAAGTTCCCCGATCGCGAGCGCCTGCACGTCAGCTGTGGCGTTCAGCTCTGCAAAGGGAAGTGCCCCAATGTGAGTAACAGTCAATGTACATGCATATATATATATATATATATATATATATATGTATATGCAAAATTGGCCAAGTAGCAGGCCACATTTGAGCAGTACTGTATATTAATTTATTGCAATGAAAACGAAAGTGTTGCTTGCATTTTCCTCATGAGTGCAGCGAAGCGTATATATATATATATATATGTATATATATATATGTGTGTGGGTGTGTGTGTGGTGCGTGTGTGTGGAAGGCGCAGCTAATTAATGTGGTTATTGCACTAAAATGCACTGAACTGCAGCCCAAAAGCACTTGCTACAATTGCCCAAGTGCTGCGATGTGTTCAAATAAATATTTAAGTGTATCTCCTACACATGTGTGTACTTACATACACTTCGAAAAAAATCGCATACTTTTGGCGCCACGGCTAACTCAACTTATTATTCGCAAAGTATATTTCTGAAAACCGGTGTTTTCTTTTCTTATGTTAAATAATTTAATTTTTAATTTATACAAAATATGTCAAATTTTACTATGATTTTTACAATTATAATTTTTACTATTTTCTGCATTTCCACTATTTAGAAATGCATTTCCCAGTAAAAGAAAATATTTCTTCCAAAAATAAATAAACCCGCCATTTATTTAGGATTGTCGAATTTTTTCGAAAAATGTTTTCCAATGTTTAGAAAATCATTTCTAAAAACAAAAAACACTTTTTAATATTCAGGGCGCTTTTAATATTAGTCCAATTTGTTTTTCCTGAGTGTATGTATATATGCATGTATATTTATATGTATATGTATGTGCATGTGCATATGTCTGTCCGTGTCAACTAACTAACGAAATCTTTAACTTGCAGCTAAATTGTCGCCTCGCCGAGCAGCAACTGCAGCTGAACGCCGATCAGCACCTGGCGCGCATCGAAGTGTTCAACTCACTAGCCGTGACAGCGCCACAAATCGAAGTGGATCGTCTGCGCTACGATCGCCGCTATAACATGAGTAGTGGTATGTATGTCCATATATATACGTATATATTATATATACATATGTATGCTTCAAATCGATGGTAGCCAAAGTTCTATCGAAACGAATTTGGGTTTCGATTCCGATTCTGGTACTTAAAATATACAAATTTGTGCAGTTTCCCAATATTTTTTTAAATATAATATACTCGAATTTTAACGGTACGTTAGCGGTACCTTACTGGTACGTATTGGTACAATACAAAAACTTGAAAGGTTATGTGAGATCGATCCAGTCGAGCGTAACTGTCTGCAGAGTACTCCGACATCAGTGTTTCGCTATTTCGGTTTTAAACAAATTTTGATTTTAGGATCTAATTCCGATTCCTACACTGAATTGCGACAGTTTGCATCGCCTTAGTTTTGTTTTCATATAAAATACTTAAATTCTCTTTGCCTCAAGGCCCTGATCATATTACGCATATTAGGCAAAGCTTTTACATCATTTGAATATATATATTTTGGCGGTTACCAAGAAACCTGCCAAAGAATATGCAAAAGCCTTAAAAGTTCTGTGAAGCTTTAACGGTTTTTTTTGCGGGCTTAAGCTCATTATTAATATTCTATAGGAAAAATCATAATTGATAAATATATAATGCAAGATTCAATTTTCTTTTAATTAGCTGAGAGCATTTTGTTAATACCGCTACTTACTTTGTATATATGTATGTGGATGCACCTCGATAAATAAATGCCAATTAGTGTATATGTATATTAATTCGTTAAATGTTTCTTTTATTTCAGTTGATGATTACGGTCCGAATGTGCGGCCATTGGCTGGCGAGGGCACACTGTGTCTGTCCATCTCGAAGCTGGCTATATCTTTCTGCATACTGGGCTCGATCTTTCTGATTGCTGTGATTGTGGCCATCTTTTCGCTGATTCGGACACGTCGACGCCAGCATGGGCGTTGCACTGGTTTGAGATTGGGATTAGGATTGGCTGGCACCGCCACCAGCACATCGAATAGCAGCAGTCGGTTGCATCGTGCCGAAATATGTACATCGATGTTTTCATCTAGCAGCGAATCGGCCCAATCTGCTCCACGTTTCGGTGGCAAGTTTTTGATGCCGTTGCCCTACTATCCGACCACATTGCCTTATGGACGTGTCTATTAACATTTTAGTCTAATTCTAATCTGTCGATTTAGTTTTCATGTTTTTGGACATGCTTTTTTTCGTACAACAATTCTATATAGACTGATGTGGCTTCTATCTCAAAACATTCATATTATTCGTTTAACGAATGCTCAACGAAAATACCAAAATAATTTGTAACATTTAGTTGAAAGCGTCTTGGAAGCGTCTTATCGTTCAAAACGCATTTTGATGCGCTTTCATTGCATACTTCTTTAGTATTAATTGCAGACATACAATTATTTTATCTTAAATATATGCATACATATATATATATTTTTTTTAATATACTTAACAATGAAATTGTAATTAAATTTAAATCCAAAATCTATCGAGTTTACTTGGTTATCGATTTGGTGCATGCACTTTGAACAGGTTGGCAGTTCACATACTAAATATTGTCATTCCGATAACGATAGCATTGAATAGTTGCCATCGACAGCACGAGCACGTTGTGTTGTGTTGTGTGCGGCGCACTTTAAAATAGATTGGGTTTTTTTTATTGTTGTTCTTTATCAACACATAATTCGAAATGTCAGAGACAGCGCCAAAGGGCCGCAAGAAGCCGCCAGCACGTTATTTTGAAGTTGAAGCCGGCAAATCCGAAGATGACAATGCGCAACCTGTGAAACTCAAACGCCGGAATCAGCAAAATTTCAAAGGCGACTTTCTGAAGATGCAGTCGCACTACAAAAAGCAGAAATTCGACAAAAAGAAGGCAACACCGAGCAAAGATGAGCACCCGAAAATGCCAAAGATATCCAAGGAACTGATGGACAAATATTCACGTGGTGATGGCGTCCATTCCAGCGGCGTCAAAACGCGCCACTTCAAGGAGAAGCAACAGCGCAAAGAGGTATATTTGCAGTATGCCACCGAGCAGGCGGCACGCACAGAGCTACTGCTCCAAGAGACGGCCGGTTACCTGGAGGCCGATGAGGGGGAAACAACAGCCAGCTATCGTCAGGAGGAGATTGTCGCAAATGTTGATTTGCAATCGGCCGCCAAGCATTTTACACTCAAACTGGATTTTGGGCCATACACGATGCGATATACAAAGAACGGACGACATTTATTGTTGGGCGGTAAACGTGGTCATGTCGCCGCCTTCGATTGGGTGACCAAGAAGCTGCACTGTGAATTCAATGTGATGGAGGCCGTTGTCGATGTTCAATGGCTGCATGTGCCCACCATGTATGCGGTGGCACAGAAGGAATGGGTCTATTTCTATGACAAAAAGGGCACCGAGCTGCACTGCGTCAAGCGGCTGGCGAGGGTCAATCGCTTGGACTTTTTGCCCTATCATTTTTTGCTCGCTACTGTTAATGGAGCTGGCTACGCATCGTGGCTGGATGTGTCAATTGGTGAGCTCGTTGGCAATTTCAATACGGGATTGGGCGATATACGCCTTATGCGTCACAATCCCGGCAATGGTGTACTGTGCATCGGTGGCGGCAAGGGTGTCGTCTCTATGTGGTCACCCAAAGTGCGTGAGCCCCTGGCCACGATGCTCTGCCATTCGACGGCAATGACGGCGCTCACCGTGGATCCAAAGGGTCTGCATCTGATCACTGCTGGCCTGGATCGCAAGGTCAAGGTATGGGATATACGAAATCTGAACGATACACCGTTGGCAACATTCCATCTACGTTTGCCCGCCAACGAGCTGGACGTATCGCAACGGGGCATGTTGGCCTTATCGCAGGGCACCTATCTAGAGATGTATAACGACGTGCTGGAGGGCGGCGGCACTGGGCTAAGGGATAAATTGCCCTATCTGCGTCAGAATTGCGATGCCTTTGTCCATGGATTGCGCTTCTGTCCCTATGAGGATGTGTTGGGCGTCTCAACGGCGAAAGGTTTCTATTCGCTGCTGGCGCCCGGTGCCGGTGAGCCCAACTATGATGCCCTCGAGGATAATCCGTATGAGACGTCGAAGCAGAGACGTGAGCATGAGGTGCACGCCCTACTCGAAAAGATACCGCCCGAACTGATCGCCCTGGATCCGAATGAGATAATTGGTGTGGATGCGCCCACGCTCCAGGAGAAGATCGATGCCAAGCGGCAGCTGTTCCATTTGAAGCCGCCGCGCGTCAACATTAATCCGCGCCACAAAATGAAGGGGCGTGGTGGCACCGCCAAGGCGGCACGCAACAAGCAAATTGTCAAGGACATGCAGCGCAAGGTACATCATCGTACACAATTACGATCCCAAGCTGAATCATCTTTAATAATAATCTTTTTTTCCCATACTGTAGGACTTCATTGCGGAGGTGCGCAAAGCGAAGAAGGGCGTTATTGCAGACCACCAGGTCAAGGACGATGGCGACGCTGGTCAGCAGGCCAAGGCTAAAAAGGAGAAACCTGTTCGCTCCGTCCTGGATCGGTTTAAGGCCAAGCCATCAAAACAACAGATGCCCCGGAAATGAATACATTAGTTGCTAGTTGTTGCTCCTTAAATATAATACATTTTGTTTAGTTCCAATTCCAAATTCCGGAGTTTCTTCTTCATATGTGTCCAAGTAACGCTTCGAATACAATGAGATTTTGGCAATTTGAGCCTGAAACCCTTCACTGAACTCCAACTCAGCACTCGAGAAAGCAAACTTTATTTCTATTTCCTGCATTTCCGAGAATCAGGGCTTGTATCTTATCATTATACCAATGCATTTCTGTATAATAGCAAATACATTTAAATAAAATATATATATTATTATAAGAAAGAAGAGAAATTTGAGTTAACTCGCATATCGCTTTATATTTAAATAAATACTTTGTCTAAATTTTAAGTTTTCCACCTGTGATTGTTGGTTAACTTTATTTCTTCATTTTTATTTTTTAAGATGTTTATTTTGTGCTTGTATTAAATTGCAATTTAATCAACGAGGAATCGAGAATTTGATCTTTTTTTCTTTCCTGATTATTGTACATTATTATGCCTTTCTTTTAATGGACACCATAAGGCATATGTATATATATATTCCTAGTCAGTCAGTCTCCTCACACTCCAGATAATAAGAAATGAGAGTGCTTCTACACATGAAAAGAACAACTTCATTCGTACCCGAGTATGGATCTAAAGTAGCTGGAAACTCGTTCGGATGCATTCTGCTCCAGTTGGTGCAATGCTGATTGCATTTTGAAGGGATCGCCAGATTCACGTCGAGCATTGTAGAATAGATTTAGAATGCGCTTCTGAAGCTCGAACCGGCTCTCATCTGTGCCCGAGTCACCCGTCACCTCAAGCTGCTCGAGATTGGCGAGCACCCCGTTGACATTGTCCGCCAGAGCCGTTATAAAGACGACATTCTGCTGGCGGCAAAGTGTTGACATCGCCGTCAGGGCTACATCGGCGATGCTTGGCTTGAGCAGCAGCTGGGGCAGATAGCCGAGGAAAATGGCAAACTGTTGCAGGCCGCCATAGCCATCATGGAGTTCTCTGCGCTGCGTCAGCTGGCACAATAGATTCAGCATACGTGCCGCAACACCCTCGCGTGTCGTATACTCCTGGGCCACATATTTATCGATGCAGTGCTGCACCACTGTGCCCATTTGATGGGGGCGCAGCTGCAGCAGCGCCAATCCATTATCGAGGAGTAGGGCACGCAATGCGACCACCAGACGCAGTTGCTCATCGGCCGACAATTTGTGCAGGCTGTGCAGGCATTGATTCATATACTGCAACAGGCAGCCATAATCATCACTCTCCTGCTCGCCAACCGGTTGCGGCATGAAATAGCAGATGAGCTGCACCAGCGTCAAATTTTGGGCAATGCACAGTTCCCCGCCCGTTGCCAGCTGCCTTTTGCCCTTAGTCTTCTTCTTCTTCGTCTGGGTTGTTGACTGCTCGCTGATGGAGGGCATCTGCTGATAGGGATAGTTGCATTCATTGAGAAAGACTTGCACGAAGTTGCTGGCATAATTGGAACGCATCCACATGCTCAGCTCGTGTGTGGCATCCTCTTGCGTTGCCTCGTACTGTTGCACCAGCTGGCACAGTTGCAACATAATGTCCAGCACGACGTGCAGACTGGTCGCCGCATCCGCGTTGAGGATCTGCTCCTGCTGCTGCTGCTGTTGTGGTCGCACCTCAATCCAAGTGTCATGGAGCAGTGGCATCAGCTGCTCCACATAGCCGCGCAACTGCTCATTTTCGGCTCTGCGTTCACTCTTACCCACAATGGCATACAGATCCCGTTTGTCCTCCAACTGCGGACGCAACACATTGTAATATTGTGGCCGCATTGCATCAAAGTGAACGATACGCGCCGGTGGCTGGCGTGCATCATTTCCCGGCTGCTGTTGCTGCAGCAGTGTGCCAAGGATTTGATGGAGTCGCAACAGAATCTTGGTGCGCCATTTAATCGTTGTCAACTGACCCGTTCCACCACTCACCACGCGAACTGTGAGCAGCCGATTTGTGCGCTGCGTTTCATGCCGTGTGCGGGATATCATATTGATAAAGTTTGAAATTATAGTGTTGGCACTGCGCTCCGCCAGCAGACGGGCGGGCACACGGAGCAGCAGAACGTCGAGCAGCTGAAGAGAATCCTCCTGTATGGCCGGCTTTACGTGGGTCATTGCACAGCGCAAATAAGCGGTAATTATGTGAAGGAATGGCACAATCACTTTCGATGGCAGGGCTTCGAGCAGCACATCGAGCGTCTTGAATGATTCAACACGCACATCACGTTCTATGTCCAATGCACCGCCTCCAATGCCCTGGAGCAGATCATCCAGATGAACAATGAGATGTTCGGCCTGGCCAGCTTTGACAGCGTCGCGCACATTACGCAGGGCATCGCTGCGAAACTTGAGATTGTGATGCTTGAGGCGGCTGAGAATCTCTTTGATATTCAGCTGCCGCTGGCTGCCGTAAGATGCTGGCTGCGAATAATTCTGGAGCTGTGCGCGTATTTCAATTTTGCCCACTTTAAAGTCCGTTTTGGTCACATTGAGGCCCTTGGGCAGATTGGCGCCTTTCAATTTCACTTTCGCTTTCTCGGCACGCAAATTCTTTTTGTGATGTCCTCCCATTTTATGTGATTTGTGATCGCCACAAAGTAAATCTCAAACGTGTGGTGTTTGCAATACAGATCGACGAACAAGTTATCGGCGGCTATCGGCAAACCACCCCAAAACCACTTGCTGTACGCAAGTGTATCGAAATAGAAATAGTAAATTGTGAGAGGAAAATTATTTTAATCGTTACTTTAGTCTAATCAAGAAAAATGTTTACTTAGAAGAGCCGCAGAGGCGAAAAATTTAATTAAAAAATTTTGTTTGGCTCTCAGCAGACATCAGGTCACACAAGTGAAATATATTACAATTTCGTAACTGAAATTTTGTTTTTGATCTGAAAACAGTACTTAAGCCAAGGTGTCATGGCGAAACCGGAATCGGAACCGCATTTTAACCGATTGAAATTCAGCAATTAAATGGGAACAAAATCCTAAATATTACATTTTGTTAAAACCCAAATAGCGGAACTGATATTAATTGCACCGTTATTTTATGCTATGATTTTTTCAAGCTTTTGCACCGTACCGTACGGATCAAGGTACTTTTCGCGAATACCGTAAAAAAGTAGGAAGAAATACCGAAATTTTTATACTTTTCAGACTAGTATCGAAATTTGAACAAAGATTCACTTTGGTTTGACAGCCTGATCTAAACACATCATCAGTCATCCAATCATCTCAGTAATGAACATTTGCGGGCTGAATTAAAAAAAAATGCTGCACCCTTGATATGGCGCTGTGGCTTAATCTGATATTTGTTTTAGTTTTAATAGAAGGGCGTGCCATACTTATGACCCTGAAAACCGATGTCAATTACGAAATGTCTGCCACATCCTGTGAGCGTGCTGTTTGCTTGCTTTGCTTGGCGCTTAACGCTGATTTTGTCATCAATTAATCAGGGCGTGCTTAATACTTACTCTCTAGTTTTGCAATTAGCTTAAAACGCTCCCAAATATCAGTTGTTTAGATAATGCAAGTAGACGACGACCGTTTCAAGGTTAACCGGTTAGTTGTCCGGTTATCATCTCTGAATGCTTGAATAGGTTCAAAGTGCGCGAATTTAAATTGCCTGGCATGTGGAATCGAGTAACTCTCGCCCACAGTTTGCTAGCAAAAAGTGCATACCGATCATAAATTAATATCAATTGCCATGCAATGTGCTTGCAATTCAGACTAATATCAAGTTAAATTGATGAATGTGCTTAAGGCAGGTGCTGACACCTTTTCCTTTCTTATTATTATAATTTTTTTTTTTTGCACGTTACGCAACCTGATAGACTTTTAATAATATTGCACACGATTTGCAAGCTTAATATTCAAGCAGTTTGAACTTGTATTTGAAATAGGATAAACTTATTTTTTGTCTTCCATTTGCACAGGGCTGCAAGCCATCTGACAGAGTTCCCATGGGTGCAACAAAGAAAAACCAAAATAAACGGTTTGCAATTTTTTTGTTTTTTGAAGGTCTAACGCCGGTAACAAGTAGGCGTTGGTCTGACATTTAAATTGATTACATACTTGATTATTCTGAGTGGACACGTAATCTTAGAGTTATACTGACTGGCGCTGCGAATGTCAATGCGAACGAATTAGGGAATACCAGCGTCCAAATCAACACAACACCAAACATTCGGAAACATTTTTCACATTTTGATGGATGGCAACCCTATTCACCTCGATTTTGGCGCGCTCTCTAATTGGATTTTCTCGTCGGCGTCTGCGACGGCGTTATTTCGTCGCTTCAGTTGTAATCGAGGTTTGGACTTGCGCGGTTGTATCATTTTTTCGTAGTCAAAGTGCAATGTTGTTCCATTCATAACGGTTAAATGTAACTAAAAGCAAGACCAAAGAAAAAAAATAGTAATTTAAAGTGTTTGTTGTTTGTTATTGCGTGTATTGAATTTATCTTATTTTTAATGTGCTGTGCTTTTATTTGAGAATTTTTTTACACTTGTGTGTCTAGCATTTGTTATATTTAGCGACAACAGCTGTAGCGCTAGAAAACATTACAACAGACAAACAAATACAGTTTTGCCAAATTATCTTATATTCAAACAACAATATGTGCACAAGGATCACCGTACACCTGCTGAGCAATAAGAGCGAACCAGAAGCAATAATCACAACGAGAAGTCCCAGCAAGCGCATGCAACAGATGCAAATACAATTATAATAATTGTAATAACAATCGCAATAATAATAACAACCAGCAAAAGCCAAAGTTAAGCTGTGAAGCCGGCGTCGACAAGCACAGCGTCTGCGTCGGCGCTAAAAGCTCAGCTCAGCTCAGCTAAGCTCAGCTAGAACAAACCAATCAAAAGAGGTAAGCTTTTACTATTTAATAATTACGTATATGCATCATTATCACGATCGCTGCCAGCAGATGGCGCTAAATGCACTTTGAAGTTTTATATGTGCATGTACAGTAAAACTTTTCTAAATTAAACCAACATCTGTCACACAAATAGTTTTAGCATATTAAAACAAAAAACACTTACTCACGTTTCAATTTAATTAAATGTAAATTCCGATTGTTTTTTTTTATGGGAGCTTTTTAATAGTGTAGTAAATATTTGAAATATTCAAGTTCGAGCTAGAGAAGTTTTACTGTTGTTATTTCTGAATAGCGGTATTTTCGTTCGAGATTTTTCACTGGAAAACGCTGCTTTTGATGCATCTGCATTAAATATGATATGTTGCAATCTGTGCAAATATTATTGTCGTTTCCACAGAAACGAGTAAAGAATAAGACGAAGATGAACAATAAATGGTGTTTATATCCTATCTTTTATGGGCCAACAATGAACCAACTAAAACGATTTTCTTTTTGTGGCCATGCCTGAGTTTAGTGCCAAGTCATGCAAGTCATGCAAGTCATGTTGCAAGCTATATAGATAAGCGATAATTTGCATTAAACCTGACCCTTGGGACATTATAATATTAACACACTAATTGTAGGCAAATGCCGACGATGACTCATTGTTGATTCACATGATTAAGCTGAGATTCCAATCTTTGACCCATTGGCATTGACATGTTTCCGCAAAGTAGAATATCGCTCGCCGATTTCATGTGTATATAAAAGACATTATCATTTTTTTGTTTGTTTGCTTGTTATTTTATATATCTTGACAAAGGCGGACACCAATTCAGATACAGATACCAATACAGAGAGTCAGAGATGGACCCATGTTTGAGTTGCCGCCTGACTCCAAATGATGTCATTTGCCCCCAAGACTAAATTTTAAACGAATTTCGCTGCCCTCAAAAGAACTCTGTTGAAGAGAAGATCACAGACATTAAAATGTATTATTATAAAATGAACATTATAAATATAATAATGCCGTTTAATTTTCTGTTTGTCTTTGTAAATATTATTATTTTTTAATTGATCCGTTAACCTTTGACTTTGAATAACAATTAACCTGCTACCTATTGGCTTCGCTAATTAAAGTAAAGCAATTATTTATATATACAGACACACAAGCATATATATGTATATACGGATAGTGTAGAAAAAACTTAACTTGCCTCTTGCGCTGAATATTGTTTGTGCCCATCTTTACCGTAACTCAGATAAACTCGCGACACCGAAACGAATATCAGAGTTAGTATATAGAGTCTGGAATGGTTTATGTATCTTTAGGTATATAGATACATAAACTTATCTCAATTGAGATAGCCAGATACGTAGGCTCTCAATTATAAATGCCTAACTAAAATTTGAGATATTCGAGGCGATTGTCTTCTCTGTTTTTGTTGCATATCGTGCTTTTTTTATTTGTCAGTTGAGGCGACAGATTTACCATTTAATTAATCGTTATTAATGAATTTTGGATTCAGTTGCGGGAAATAATAATCGAATTGGAATGTTATTTTATGCCTGAAATAAATTTTCAAGCCCCTAAGACAGAATATGTATCTTGAACCTATCTTATATTATGATACCAAATATAGAATGTATATTTTTACCTTTTGAAAAGGAATATTTACTTTGAAATATTGCATTTATTTTAAAGGTACTTGTTTTTCTCCTTAAAAAATAAAATGACAACATTTTTTTTTGTTCCACAAAAGTTAACTTTTTTTACATACAAGTCAAGTAAAAATGGAATTATTATACTTAAATAATAAACAAATCATTCTGGTCTTACGTTAATTATTATTGATAGTCAGCAAACGTGCATCACATAAATGTTTTTACATGTATGTAATGTATAGTCATTAATCTGCAGTCTATCGACAGTGGAACTTCTCGTCAGCTGTGACTAATGAAGCTAATAAGCCAATACTAATTATAACAACAATGCATTGGGGCTCAGTAATCGCCAATTAGCTCGTAACAATTTGAAAACATATTTAGGCTTGTTTCTGAGAGCTAAATGCCGATTTCATGAGTTACAAACAAAAAATATAAAGCTTAAATTAAATGAAACCTCTTATCAAAAGTGTTCATCTAGAAAAATATTAGATAGTTACTGCAACCAAGCTGCAAACCACTATTAATAATACTATATACTACTTTTCCGGTATTTATTAATTAAGTCTAGAGGATAACTACACAGACAAATTTATTATTAATATTTTTATTTAATGTAGGGTAAAAAGCGTCAATCAATTTTTAAAAAGGTTTCAATAAATAAATACTTAAAATTAATGTTGGAAATCAAAGTGGAAAATTAAATTATATAAAATTAAAAGTGTGAAATTAAATTTAAAACTTAAAATTAAAGAAAAAATAAAATAAACGTTATCACAAATCTGTTGGTATTCACATGTACAATGGTCCAACATTTTTAACTAGGATGGGGGGAACCCAGTCTACTATGTATAGAAAAGCTAAGACGGCCTTAATTGACTTATGGAGGACCAGCACACTAGGTAGTATTCTACGGTTAACCAAGAACCGTAGATTAATAAGATGAAGTCTGCTAGAGTACGTTGATTGGAATACCAGTTAAGGCCAAAGGGAATGGATTGCCTTTGAACCGAGGATTCCAAATACATGATCAGAATTCAGGAATAGTAGGGACTTAGGACACATTTGGAGCTGAAAAAGTCATGAAATGAGTATCAAGTAAAATGTGCAGAAAAATATGTTTCATTGTCGATAGCTGGAAATTTGATTCGTTTTGCATCTTTTGTTTTTTGTATTTCATGCAAATATTTTTAAAAATATTGATTTTCAAAATATTATGAGTACTTGAGTTTTTTTTTTTAATAATCGTATTTTTGTTTGTTTTACCGTAGAATCATATATGAAGTTTAAAATAAATATTAATTTATCACTAAACAACTTTTCGTTTGATTTTACTCAGCACAGAGTTTTGGTTTTACTTCAGTAGACACCAAATAAAAATAAAAAACGAATCGTTTTGTTTCCTGTTTCTTTTTTTTTTTACGAAATAATAACGTTTTGTCTGATCTGGTGTGATCTGCGCCCTAATTCGATCAGAAATGCCGCCGGTTAGCGTAACTAAAACGCTTAAAAGGTTCGCAGTCTATTGCTATAAATGAATAAATGAATCTGTACTCCGATATGTTTTGTATAAGATGTCACAATCATTTTGGAATGTACAAATAGTGCATACATACATCTACATACATATGGTACAAACATATGTATAGGTTGTTCTGTAAGCGTAATTAGACTCTTTCCATTTGTACTTTGGGCACTGTTCGCAATCTTTCTTAGCGGTTTCTTTGTGAGGCCAAACAAAGATAACGCATTCAGCAGATAGCCTAGAGAAACAACTTCTCATTCATTCTGCAACCACCTAAACAATAAACACACACCCACAGTGACTCTCAACAAGTCAAACAAATTACAAAACGCAGTCTTCATTGTGAATATACATTTTGTATGCAGATTACTCAGTAAACAAATGAAAAACAAGGTAAAACGTTTGAGACGGGCTTAACCGACTGTGAAATACTCTGATGCCAATAAGTCATACCATCTGTTAATAGTTGCCACAGAACATGCTGGTTGCAGCCAACAAATACCGATATTTGAAGCAGGGTCTAAGTAATCTATCCTTCAAAAAATGTAGAGAAGGTTCCCAGTAATCTTTCTTCCAGCTTTGGAAACTGTAGCTCTTAAATTACGGAAAATATATATTATCTACCTTCCAAGTTTGCTAAGTATATTCGCGGTAGATATAGGCTTTTATCGTTTTTGGATGCGGGATATACCAATATACCTTTCAAATTTTGGGACTCTAGCTTTCAAGTTGTTAAAGATATATGGTTTTGTCGATATACACCATAAGGTGTTTGGATTTTGATAGACAGAGTAGGCGGAGTGGTGGCTCTAGCTAACAAATTGTGGACGATATCTGCATTTCAGATATAAACAATCGAAGTTCCTGGGGGCGGTAGGTGTGGGCGTGGCTTAAAAGTGTGCATGCCGATCCTTAAACGAGGTCAGCAGCAAAATACCTTCCATGTTTGATGACTCTATCTTTAAAACTATGGGAGATATGCGGTTTTATTCATTTACACTTCCCAAAATATCGACCTCGCTGATTATGGGCCAATTTTAGTGAATATAGTCTCAAAATTGTGGGAAACATGTGGGCTTATCGACTTGCGATTATTTCCCAGCCTCCTAGTGGACGTAGCACTCCCATTTTTAACACCTTGTCAGGCGCGTGCACAGACCAGTGCATATTTCAAGTTTCAAGGCTAACCAACAATCACGACTATTGAGCTAATCAAATAATTCTCAATACTATATAATTTGCTCCAACACTCTCCACTATTTTTTATTATATCTTCCGGCGATAAGTGTTCTCCAAACTGATGGGATAACGAGCCTAGACGCATTTGCAGCAGAAGTATAATACTTAACTAGATAATGTCCTAAGTTGGGTAATAATTATTGTAGATAGCTTTAAGATAATTTAGAATGTTTTTATAAACCTGCCGAAGCATTTCGGCAGCAGTCTATTTTCGATGCTTTAACATCGACGTCGCGATCTAAATTTACTCTTGAGATCACTTTTCAGTTGTACTTGTGCCCCATTATTACTATGTTTGTGAATTATGCACAGAGGTATTACATTTATCGTAGGAAAATACGCAGTTGTGTGCTACCAAATGTGATTTGTGGCACT
>JAWNLC010000831.1:1322500-1427500 GCA_035041535.1 Drosophila cognata
CAGATAGTTGTTCTTTCTTTTTACACTTGCATTATAACTTCCCTTTCGATTTCGATTCTGATTCGCCAAAACTATTGCCGTGTTTTATGAAGTACATTTAGAGAATAGAGAGGGCCCAAAGCGAATCGGGCGTAGAAATTTCCAATGACTTGATGGAAATTCAAATTTATAGTGAAGCGTCATTGAATTTAATTTCAATTTCCATTGGGGCACACATCGACCGTCTATAGATGGAGATTGAGTCGTGGAAGAAGAAAAAAACGTCACAATAGACGCCACTATTCAGCATTTACCGTTAGAGCAATCAATCCAACAGATCCATGAATGGCAACGCTTTGAAGCACCCATCTGGCACCGAAACAATTCCATTCAAAGGTTGCGTAATTGTCATGCAGCATTTAAATTCCATATAATCTGCATGCAAACACAGACAGAAATCACACAAACAGTTCAAAAACAGAAATTTCAATTAAGTTGAACGAGTTCATTTTAAGCAAAATACCCGTCAACAAAATCTAATTATTTACTTATCATATCTTATATATATATATATGTATATTTATGCATATGATACAGTCTTGGAAGTGTATTCTTCTATAACTTAACTCAAAGTTAGTTAATGTGGAATGAAATATTTTAAATCCCGATTAGTCGCTAAAGAATAATGTTGTTCATCAATGTAAAGAATACAGAAGAGCAAATATGAAAATGTATCAAGAGAAATAAACTTCAAATGTGTATGGCATATTTAAAAGTCTCTGGAAATGACTAAATCGACGGAGCTGTAGATGCTAATTAGAAATATATATATGTATTTTCTTGGGATCTGAGAAGATTCCATTTGCCTGTTATTTGACACCTTTCTCCCAATTGGCTCAGTGGATCATAAATATCACGGGGAATACAGAAAAAATCAACACTTTGAAATGTGTATCTCATTCTGTCCGACTCCAGATATAGTCACATATAGCCAACAACTATTTAAGCCAGATCTGCAAGGGCGTGTCTATCTCTGGTGTGCCTAAGACAGCTGTTCTACTGTTTTATGTGTCCTCGTAACGGTTGACAACTATCAAATTGAATCATAAATAGTTATGCCTCTGACTGACTACCTCATCCTTGAAACAAGAAACAATAGGCGACTCTCAAAGTATGTATGCGTGTATGTGCAGAGATATATTATATACAGACTCAGTCTCTTGCACCAATAAATTATGTGTGCAATGCGTGCCACATGCCATGCAGAAAACAATAATAATATATACGTATATATATATATATATATATAATTTGTGCTTTTGTGCCAGCTACACATATCGAAGCTGATTGGGCCAAAAATAATATTAATTCAATGGTAGAGTTTTTAGACAAAGAATGTTCTCTGTAAGAGTGAACACCTCCGAAATGTCGCAAAGTTACAACTGGCCCAAGTACATATCTCAGATCGGCAGCTAGCATTATAATTACACGCTCTGCGTGTACCCAGGCCAAAGTTAATTACCTCAGCGATGTTCTAATATGCCGATGTGTGCCTGTAATGCCTTCTGGGTATGCATATAATCTGGCCAATCATTTGTATACCTACCCTAACCTTGCAGATGGTACTTTAGATTCGTCGCGAATTGTGTATGACCGATTAAAGACAATGAATATTCTGGTTGCATTAGGAATTGAATTATCTTCTGCTTTTTCCAACATATTTTAAATTTCAATTTTTTTCTTACATTTTTTTTTGTTCTGTAAATTGAAATCTTTTCATCTATTTATTTCCTAATTTGGCTATTACAATTTCTTTTCATATGCACATATCGGCTAACCTAAATATATATATCTACAGAGTGTTCAGCCTTCGGTATGCCCCAAATCTGAGTTAGTTCCTCATCATTTGTTTTGGCCTTGTGCGCTGATTGCGCCTCCAAATAATAGCCACAAATAGTCGCCGATTGCTTGTGCCGGATTACGGATTCATTATAATCGCATAAGGCTCTCGGGCGCTAAGTGATTAACGTTAAATGCTCGTAACTCCAATAGTAACTCGAGACGGCTCAATGTATAACCAAAATCATAGAAATCCTTGCTGCGAAACTTGAATCAATTGAACTCGTTGGCATTGTACTAAATCAGCTAGTTATATACTATTCTAACAATCTATACCTAATATAAATGGATTAACATTAGCTGAATCCGATATCAGAAACAGAGACTATATGTTTCAACGACTTTCAATTTGAAATTTATGTTCTTGTCTACCACATTAAATAAATTTCATTTGCTCAAACATTTTCCATACATCGATACAAATCGATTTCCGATAGCAATTCCGATATCATCCACTGGAAGGTGAACCCTGGTTGGATGCTTTGGAATGTAATTTGGTTAATTCCCAACCTAGATTGCGGGCAAACTTGTTATTCAAAGCTGCATGGCTCGGCTTACGCTGGTATTGCACTTGGTCTTGAATCCCAGCCTAGATGGGGTGGTAGTCTTAACTTAGTCTGAGAAGTTCAAACTTGTCCAAACTTGACGGAAAATAACAACATCTGTGCTTGCTAGGGAAACTCGTTATGGGTTTTTCCCAACCAAAAAAATTCAAAATTACTGACAATGGAGTATGGACTCTCAGACTGTGTGTCTGTCTATCAGATTGTGTGAATATTTTAAGCACTAACACACGCACACACACACGCACACACACACACACACACACACACACACGCATACATAATTGTTTATCGTTTTGTGTTTGCGGCTTTGGTTTTGTTTGGTATTTGTTGCTTTTGGGCTTTTTTTTCGCATGAAAGCCGCGCTTACTCACCTGGCATAAATAGATACATACATAGATACATACATAGATACCTACATAGATACATACATAGATACATAAATATTTCGGCATTATGCTGGTCTGAGCATGAGAATTGTAGCTTCGCATAGGCTTGTTGTCATGTCACACACACTGTATGCTGATTGAAACCCATTCATTTAATGGATTTGTCTTCGTTTCTTGTGACTTATCCACATCGAAGTTAATTTCAGTTAGAACCAAATTGATACATTCAAAAGTCGCATTCAATTTTAAATTGATCTGGCTTTTCTTTGCCCAATTGCCGTAAAGAGCATTAACAATTTGACTATTTATCTCATATGGTATAAACTTAATACACACTTCTCTCTCTCTCTCTCTCACTCTCTCTCTCTCTGTTCCTCTCTCTGGCTCCCTCTCATTTTGGGTGCGCTTGCACTCGCTACGATCTCGATTTCGATGACGCATTGTTGAACTTGCGCGCTTTTGTTTGTTCCATTCGAATCCATTGTTGCTTTTGCATTTATTTTGATTTATGTATGTTTCTCTTTATCACTATTTCTCTCTGTTCTTGTTTTGTTTGTGTTGCATTTCTCTGAGGTCTCTCTTTCTTTCTCTCTCTCACCCGTTCAACACACACATCCTAGCGGGAATTTGCGTGCTTACTTCATCAACTGAGCATGCCTCGTGCGCTTATAATACAGCTTTGTTTTTTTTTTAAGGCCATGACCACAAAATTCAGCAGCCGAATCCACAAGGCCGCCAACTATCTTGAGAATGTTGTATTTCAAATGTTTAAAGTAAGCAATCATCGATCACTCTTTGTGCAAATTAAAATATAATTGGTGTAATAAACAATAAATATTTTTAAATTTAGATTTAAATTTACAATCTAAAGATTGTACTTGATTATTCATTAATTATTCTGGTTGTTCACTTGCATCATTTTTTGTCTGGCTTGTATTAGTTTTGTGGAAGTGAAGTGCTTTTCTGATTTCAGTAATATATTCCTTTTTCGAATATCTATAAGTAAAATGTTTTTAACAATAATAATGTTAACGTTTTTTTCTTGGTCGTGAAACTGCAGCAGCCTTTTAGATTTGCATTTCATCACACAAAAAAAGTCTGTCTGGGAAGGAAATGATCTCATTGACTACGAAACGAAGCACTTGTCCAAATTAACCCTGGGACCCCGTAGAACTTATGCTTCTGGGGTAATTGTTTAGAGAAGAGCCTCCGTAACCCATCGCCCAAGACCCAACGGACGCATCACAATATCCACACACCACACACACACTCTGTCAGCGTTTACCACATAGGTTGATTATTGTTCACTGATTCCTGACAGTTTTCGTAATAGTTAGAGATTTGTTCTGGATATATATTCAGCTGTTAAGGGTCGCATGATGTTTGGGAAAATAAAGTTAGTCAATAATAAATAGAACATTCCCGACCACTGAAAAAGTGAAAAACCGAAATTCTTTGTCATAAGCGGCAAATTGCTCTGATTCTCATCGATAAATCTAAAATATCATGAAACTTCCAAAATAAAAAAAAAGTCAAAGAAAACCCGTGTGACACCCAGCAACTGAAGGCATAAAACATTTAACAGGCCCAAACTTTTCATTTCCACTTGCGGTATTTCAATGATGAATGACCAACAAAAAAGTTCTATGCGGTTAGAAAGTTTCTTCTTTTTTTTTGTTTTTTTTTTTTTTTGTTTGGAAACCGACCAAACTCAAGGCGTCTTTAACATATGAACAAGTCACACGACATATAAATAAATAATTCCAAATTAAAACTTAATCTGCATACTAAAAATTTCATTTTGGGTTTCCCTGTTAATGTTGCCTCATACAGGTGACACCATTAGGGCAAGGCCAACACATGGAGTTTAACACCTGGCCCACATCGGCAGCGAGTTTGACAACAGCGAACAGAATATCAGCGAGTTGTGCAACAGCAACGAGTTGCAAGCCCAACACATCAACCACAAAGGAGGACGGCGGCGGCGGTGGAGGAGGCGGAAGGGAAACAGCGTTGATCGAGTACTCGATTCAAATTAGCGACTACATCGATTAATCAATCAAACAAAGGATCCATCCACACAGCCGCAACGAATTCAACATATCCCTCAGCATCTCATCATAATGGGCACAAAAACTCAACCACAATCGGCCAAAGGTGAGTGTTTACTGTACTGCTACCAATATATGTCACATTCTAATCACAAAGTTACCGGATTCAACAATATAACTATAGTTTTAAATGCTAATACGAGAGTTATGTGGTAAAGTTTCTTATTTAACCAAGTTCTTGAGCATGTGTTCTTAATATTCTTGGAAGTCAGCCTTAAAATTGTTACCTTTAAGCATAAGTAAAGATAAAAAATAAAATAAAGAACACTTAATAGCAATCAGCAAATGTTTGGGGCGAGGTTGACTTGGCCAAAATATTTTTTATATCGAGCCATGAATTCGGTTAACTCTAATATACCTTCCACATTTGGGGACTCTAGTTTTAAAATTGTATAATATTTGCGGTCTTATCGAATTGCAATTGCCGATATTTCGATCTCCCAGCAAAAATATATATTCCAAGTTCAGAAAAATAACACCCCGAAAATCGGCATACGAGGTCTGACCAATAAGTAATGAGACTGATTTTTTAGCCGCGCTTGTGGTAACACTGCGAACCTGAAACTTCGGTCGGTTAATCTCCCATCGCTCCTCTATCGATACATGTGCTCGCGACTTTCGTACGTTCGATAGTTCTCCAACTGTGTTGTGTTTTCGACAACGTGTTTGTAAGGCGTGTCACGAATATGGAACGACGTAATATTGAACTCGGCGATTCTGTTACGGAAACGTACGGTAAATTGGTCAAAGTGTACGGTGATGAAGCCCTGAGTCGTGCTCAGGTGTTTCGATGAAATAAAGATTTTATTTTTGGTCGTGAGAGCGTCGGGGATGAACCGCGAAGTGGGAGGCCGGTTGAAGCTCGAACTGACAACAATGTTCAGCGTGTGCGCACTCTCGTGCATCAAGATCGGCGGCTAACCATTCGAATGTTGGCTGATGAACTTAATTTGAAACGAGAAACCGTCAGAAAAATTTTAACTGATGATTTGTACATGAAAAAGCTGTGTGCAAAGATGGTACCGAAGAACCATGCCATCGTGCCTTCAGTGTGTCGCAGTTTTTGACCTCTAAAAACATCGCAGTGTTGCTCCAAGCGCCCTATTCGCCCGATATGTCACCCTGTGACTTCTTCTTGTTCCCCAAACAAAATTGGCCGTGAAAGGAACGCATTTTGAGTCCATAACTGACATCCAGACCGCCGTGACGAGGGTACTAAAGGACATTCCAGTCGAAGACTTCCAGAAATGTTACGAAAGCTGGAAGAAACGTTGGAACCAGTGTGTAGTTGCGGGAGGGGAGTACTTTGAAGGGGATCACATCAATGTACCTTAATTTTTAAATATACGTATTTTATGGACTTAGTCTCATTACTTATTGGTCAGACCTCGTACAACTCACCTTAGTTTTGTGTCTAAAATCCAGGGTTTTTCTTTTCATAATTCCAGAAATGATTTCTCTAAACTGTCCAAAAATAAAATGTGTATAATAATAATAATAATAATAGAATTCTAATGATGACTGTTTTTATTTAGATAATTATTAAAGATAAGGCAATTTAGAGATATTCGACAGTTTCTAGCTCTATATAATTTAATCTGCATGAACTAACGATTTTACGGTGATTTTAACCAGTTGATTGAGGGATTCCCACGTAGTTCTAAAATTGGCAACATTGCTGAATAGTTGGTAACAGCACTGCCAGATTAGTGCAAACACCTGCCAGCTGCCGGCAGACATGGCAACGCTACTGTGCGAACACTCAATCGGACATATCTGGCAACATCGCGGCAAAGGAATTTGAATGAAACTTGAACCTGCCATTCACCCTCGATATGTTTACTATATAATACAGTTGCAAGTATTTAAATATACAAGTGCTTGATTTAATTTCATTCATTATACTTAATTATATCAAAAAACAAGAAGACTTTTGGAGGGATTTGCATTTTAGTGCGATTTGTTATGATCATTAAAAATCGGTTAATTTTTCACACTGTTGTGACTGGTGAGTTTTAACCCCAAATGCGATTGTTTTTTATTATATTTTTGTAAATTAATTTCGAAAATCGTTCTTCCAATTGTTAGTTAAAACGAGAGAGAGAGAGAGAGAGAGAGAGAGAAATATGCAATAACTGTTATTCGAGACGAGGCTATTAGGGTATTAAGTACACATTTATTACGATCCAATTATGGATACTAAATTGTACCCATAAACCATAAATATTTTATTGGATTGTAAATGCTTCCCTCTGTCTTTTGCCTACATTTTCGCAATTTCATAGTATCGTTGCTCACTCATTAGTAATGGATTACAGGGTATAAGGAAAACAACATATTATATGTCAATTTATTACGCGCTCCATTTGTTGTTTTTCTGAACGAATGAATGAATGAAATGAGCGCCGCAATGGAATGCCGGCAATGGCAACAATGACAACAATAATAACAACAACAACAACAACAACAACAACAACAACAATAATAACAACAATAACTACAGCTACAACTACAGCGACAAAAAGTGTTTCAAGTTGATGGAATCATTTCCGTTGTGTGTATTTTATTGGGTCATGATTTGTGCCGTTGCCGTTGCTATTGTTGTTGTTCGTTTCGCCACACTTTTTTTTTTTTTCTTAATTTTGTTTTTTTTTTTTTATGTGCAAAGCTCTTAAATTAATTGATAGTTTTGACTGGGGCAGCATGTGCGCAATTTGTAAGTTATTTAATTGCAACTGGGCGAATGTTCAAGATCTCTGGCATCAGTATGGCCCGCAGAGATAAAGTATCTTTTGGGCCATTATTTGTTGTGTGTATAAGGGTGGTTGCCAATTTCGCAGCTGGCAGATATGTGACCCGGTTGGATTCGAGAGACTTGCCTCTATTACACTTTATATTATTTATTATTCGTATACACACTTCAAAATCGGCTAAGCGAATTTTTGTGCATATTGTATATAGATATTAGATATTGCGAGTTGAAGTGTAAATTCTAACGGTTTATGTTTATCACTTAAAATCGTAGCCTTGTGTAGCCCACAGTGTTCATATAAATAGGTCGGCCACGTCTCCATCCAATGCGACGACAAAAATTGGGACAAAGAAAGTTATCCAATCGAGTTAGCGCGACTACGATATACCCTGCACCCAGTTGTTAAACATATTCTACATTTATTGCCAAATTTCCCTTTGAAAAGTCTTGCACCCAAATATAACAAGGTCTTTCCTTATTGCAGGCACAGCGACTGCAGATTAAAAATCGATCAAATAAAGCAAATTTGATCTGAGCCTGGTATTCGAGAACCTGTATTCCAATTTTGAAGCCTCTAGCTCTTATAGTCTCTGAGATCCAGCTATATCGACTCGGCTTTATGGGGTTGGAGATGCTTCCTTCTGCCTGTGACATACATTTACACAAAATCATTATACCCTTATTACCCATTTTTAAGGGTATAAAAATATACATATAATATATGTAAAACTCTTTTTGCCAGGTTACATTAACTGCCAAATTACAAGCAATTAGTTTTTCACCTACCTGTTGCATGTTGCATCAATGTACCAGCTCATGTATTATTTGTTAACCTATGATATATATAACCTATATATATATATATATATATTGTATACATGTACATTGTATTGCCATTTACTGAAATAATTTACGAATAAGCAGAGAGAGTGAGCTTTCAGTGTTTAATATATACCTGTTTACCTACAGTTGGGAAATTTTGCTGCTAACCCTCTGTTGCTAATCGACAACCCCATCACCCCCCCCCCCCATACACACACACACTTTCCACCCAACATTCATAACGACATTTGTACCCTCCATGGCTGCGTCCTTGATAATTATAATGCGACTTCCGGTTCGCATATATATTTTTATATGTATACTATGAAACAATATGATACCGCAAAACTTGATCATAAAATTTGGCAATCATAAATTTCGTAATTTAACCAGAAGTTAGTATCTGAAAGGATGTTTGCTTTGAAAGACGAAAACAAGCCAAATATAATAAGCATTAATCTAGGCTGCATATACACACACACACACGCACACATACATACGTACATACATACATGCATAGCCTTAACAAGCTGTGTTCGTTTGGTCAGTTCAAATCGTTCACACCAATTCCAACTGCACCCCGCACACACACACACACACACACATACACTCTGTGTTAATTTGCTTAAGAGTCGCGCACTTAGTTTGTGCTTGTAATTGTTGTCTTTTCACGTGGGCTCTCTTATGACGCCACTCCCCCTATCACTCTCTCTCTCTCTCTTGTTCTCCCTCTCTTTCTCTTTGTCCCTTTCTGCCGCTTTGTCTAACTTACAGCGTAGCATCGAACAGCCATTCTCGCTGAGCATTTTGCTAATTTTGACGCTTGACAAACTTGACAATATTGAATGCAATTGGCACAATAACGACATCTGAACACACTTACCAAAGTTGGAGAATTAAACTCGAGACAATTTCAAATATCATAAATAAAATACACAATAATTAAATTTAATTATTCAAAAGCTTAACTTAAGGATTTAGATCGTTGAACTGGGGAAAAACAAAGCATACTTTGCGGGGTTTAAAATGTCTTCTTCTGCCTACATTTGAACGTGATTAAACCTCATTTTACTCACTTAAGTTAAATATGAAATTCACTTTGGTTGCACTTCATCGCTTCCATTGCATTTGCAGGCTGCAGGTTGCATGCTTCAACACATTTCTAAAGCTGCTACTTAATTAAAGGAACTGTTCTTCTCTTATCCACGGCTCCCTTCTCAGTTGCTGTGGTTGCTGTACGCTATGTTTTGCTCATTTTCTTTTTCATTTTTTTCTCATCAGTAACTTGCCGCCGTTGTCCTGGTAATGGCAATGGCGCTGGCAGCGGCGTCGGCGTCCTCCTCGTTTGCTGGCTCTCGCGAGCCTAATGCGGCGCTGTCAGGCTGTGGCTCTGGCTGTAGCTGGTCGGTGTGTGTAAGTTCGGTTGCTTGGTGGCCATTGCGTCAGTGTCGGCGTCTGTGTTGCTGCTGCTGCTGCTGCTGCCACTAACGCGTCGTCGTCTCTGTCGTCGTTTCGGTTTTGCAGTTTGCTTGGCAGTTTCTCGATTGCTGTTTACCGTTTGTTTGGTCAGCGCTTGTTTCTCGCGTTTTTCGCGTTCTTCTTCGTGTTATTTGTTATTCTTTTCTTTTGTTTTTTGTGTGTTTTTATCCAAAAAATGTGTGCTTTATATTGCACAAAACATTATTCCACAGTTCAATTTATGATGATATAATTCCGTGCGAAAACAATAACAAATAAATACAAGTTTATTAGTGGAAAGCAACAACGAAAAACATTGCAAAAGAGTGCAATAAGAAATGTGCTAAAAATGTACGCAAATAGCAAAAATATCGCAAATGCAACAAAAGCAAACATTTTCTTGTTAGTGCTGCTTTTCTGTTTATTATTGCAGTTCTTCTCGTTGTCGTCGTCGTCGTCGTCGTCGACATCTGCCATTTGGCACCTGGCAGAAAGCAGCAGCAGAACAACAAATACCCAAACCCACAACGAATCCCCCGCACCCCTACTCCTCCCCAAACGTCTTGCCCTTGATCCCCACACACTCGATGCTCACTCAACGCGCGCGCCACAATTTTGTTTGTCTGCTGCTGCTGCGCTGCTGCTGAGGCCTCAGCATTATTATTATTGAGCCCTCATCGATTCGCCTTTGCATTATTGGCTCGATATGTTTGCGTCTCTCGCATTTTCTCGATTTTCGTGTACTACTCACACACACACACACACACACACGTTGATACATGTAGTTAATTTTTTGGAAGCTACGGCGACTTTGCCATGGTGACGCATGCGACAACGCACTCGTTAAGGGAAAGAAAACCCCAGTGTTGTAGGCAAAAAACAATGGAAAAGGAGCATAATTCACGTGCGTGACTCATGCCGTTTCTAAGCCGAAGCATTGCTGGAGGGAGAGCAACACAAAACAACAAAAACACACAAACATAATAAACATTGTAACATGCATATATACACACATACACATACACAAACCGCATAACTCAGCCTTGCCGGCTATTTGGTTTGCGTCGCATACGAATCTCTTTCAATGTGCTGCTTTTACGCAGCAATCGGATGAAAGCGTAAGAGAGCAAATAGTGTCTGCGTGTGTGTGTGTGTATATGTATGTAGTTAGTAGTAGTAGTAGTAGTAGTAGTAGTAGTAGTAGTAGTGCATGGGCTTCTGTACCCGGCGTAATTAACGTGTCTCTCTGGATTCATTCTCGATTCATTCAATAGTTGGCGGCTTATACAATACAGAAAGAGAGAGGGAGACACATTACACATACATACACACACACACATACACACACACACATACACACACACGCACACACTGGCACTATTTTGCAATGATCTTTTTTGTATAAAATTCAAGGATCAACATTGAAAACTCTTCATTTGACTTTTGAGCTTAAAAACTTTGGACTTGAGACTTGAATGAACAACAATTAGGCATGTTCGTTAAATTTAATGACCGCATAAAAATGTAAGATTTAATGTGAATTTAGTCTGAACGATTATATTATCTAAGATTCCAAAGATTATAATCAGATTTCAATCAGGGGTGAGAAAACGAAACTTCAACAGCTAAAGTGACCACTATCAACTAGGCGAGGGTGATACAGTTTTTTAGAGAGCTTTTAATTGAGATCAAGCAAAGCTCAAAGAGGGAGAGAGAGAGCTTTGCTGTTCGCTTGCATTACCAAGAAGAAAATACATAGAGGCGTCAAATCGACTGAACACCTGCTGTATGTTTTTTCTGTGACCGGGGGTCCTATTCCGCTTCGGGTCGCGAAAACACTTATAAAACTTAATTTGAAAAAAATACTTACGATTTTACGGGGATCTCCAAAGTCAATAGCACTGATTGCTTTTTACTTTTTACTTGTGGGCATTCATGCCATTTGTTAATTATTCGACAAATACTTCAATTTATGTGCATATGTTGAATAATACAATATTTATTTATGAACTATGAACAGGAATAATTGTTAAAATATTCTTTATTATAGATTAAAGAAAATTCAAGAAACAGTATTGTATTATTCTTCAGTAGAACTACAAATAGAGCAAAACAAATAAATGGTATATGATCATATTTAACAAAGATATCAAAAAGATTAAGAGATGTTAATACTACTTATACTATTAGTTGGAGCACAACTGTACATATGTTGAGTCCCAGTTTGTTATTTGTTGTTATTTGTTCTTATTTTTGATGTTTGTTGAATTTTTGCTCTCAAAGTTGCAAAATCAATGAGAATCAATTAACATATTTGTATATTTATTTGTTATTATAATTGGAGAGAATCGCGCGTCTACTAAGAAAAGCAAATTAAAAATAAATAATTGAAATGAACTCAAGTTTCGCGTTGTCGCACAATTATTATTTGAACAACAGGAATGTGAAATATTTAAAACAGATTTCCATTTGCTGGTTATTGTTTGTTTGTAGCCTGTGGTCATCAAAATATAGAATGCAGTTGTGCAACAAGCAAGTTAGGCTAAATTAATGGCAGCTACGAACATCTGTCGCAATTAATCTGTCCATTTAAGAATGATGCCGGTAAACACTTGAATAATTTTCATGTTCGGAATTCCCCAAAGTGGGTGGTGGGAAACGAGACCTAGTGAACACTGTATGTCTAGAGTGTTTAAACAAATTTCCCCCTCTCACCTCTTATCCACACGCCGCTGGTGGCAACCTTAACATCTATCCGTTTGTAGCATTGGAATCAGTTGAGGGTGTTGCAATTGCACCTGTTTCTGCTGTTGTCCAGCGGTAATGTGTTATTTGCTGCACGCGATGCCATATTCTTGCCCTTCTGGTCAAAAACACATTGCTGATTGCCACAGTTTGTCAATGGTTAATTGATGGCTAATAGGTGTTTGTTCAATGCATATTAATATCTTGCCAAGGTGTTGCTGACTCTGACGATGACGTTAACGATGACTATGGCGATGACCATCAACTTTGCCCTTTGCTCTAAGAATGCACTCGGTTAACATAATGCCCTGAAATTTTCAAAAATCCCTCAAAGAAACATTGAAAATTATATTTATATATATATAATTTTTTTTTTCATAATTCCTTAATTTGCAAAAACTCTGCGCAAGTGACACAATTATGGTATTTATTTCTACCTTTGCTAAAAATTAATATGTTTTAAAAAGATTCCTCTTCAAATGCAAAAACATATGTTTTAATGTTAACAATGTTAAGTTGAAAGTAATATTGCGGCATTTATTAAAACAAAAACGGAAAAACCAAGCCGTAAATCTAGAACATTTTTATATAAACAAAAAAAAAGTACATACATATATATATAAATATAGCCAAAGATGAAGCTTGGCCAACGAACAGCTAAAGCAACAGGGTGTCAATAAAAGCGACAGCAAGAGAGAGGGAGACATAGAGTGAGAGAGAGATATATATATATATATAGACGAAGTCATGTCCGGCGCCAGAAAATGCGACGAGGCGGCGCAAAAAAAGCGCCAACGTCCAGACACACTGGAGCTATCCGTGTTGCACACCTGCCAAATCAACATTGATGATGAGCGACAGCAATTGCCGCTGGAGCAGTTGCCACAGACTGATGCCGACCAAACAGCAACAGGAGCAACAGGAGCAGCAGGAGCAACAAGACCAACAGGAGCAACAGGAGCAACAGGAGCAACAGGAGCAGCAGGAGCAACAGGAACAACAGGAGCAGCAGGAGCAACAGGAGCAGCAGGAGAAACAGGAGCAGTTGAGCGTCGCACGCGTTGGTTTCATTTTGCTCGTAAATCGCGTCGCCGACGCATGCTGATCTTTGATGAGCAACTGGAGCAGGAGGAGCAACTGCAGCAACAACAGGTGCGCCTCGCACAGCCGGAGACAATGAACATTGGCAATTCCACGCAGACAATAGCTACGCCACTTGCTGCACAAAACACAAGACTTCCAGCAGCAACAACAACAACTTCGAGCATTGTGGCCAATGATGATTGCTTTTATAGTGTAAATGGAGCAGCAGCAGCAGGCTCAGCATCAGCAGGCTCAGCAGCAGTCAGTCTGAGCGATGTGGAGCTGCAGTATAAGCAACAGGCAACGCTGCCACAGCAGCAACAACTACAACAACAAGAACAGCAAGAACAGGTAGTGGCTGCTGCTGCTAAGCCGCGTCTCTCGCTGCTGCAACGACTCGTCAGCTGGCGACGCAGTGCACCCGAAACGCTGCTCAGCGGTCACCACAATAGCAGCAGCCCCAGCTGCGAACAGCTGGAACAGCCGCTCTCCACATCAGCATCGGCCCGGAATCTGCGCAGATTGTCGCAAATGCGACGCAGACGCAGCTCGTACTATTTCTCGGGTACAAATACATACTCATTTCCACCTGTTGTTTGTTGCCCCCAGATTCTGGGACTCTTTCCGTATCTTTCAAATGCTAATACTACTAATACTATTCATTGTTCTTCGTCTATTTGCAGACAATGAACGCAGAATCCGCGCCAACGATAAAGACTTTAATTCTCAATTCAAATATCACGTAAGTGAGAAATCTTTAAGTCCTTTTATAGTTTACATCGACACACTTAATTATTTGTCAAATTCGCAAACAATTTTGAATCAGAGTTTTAAATGCGCCATTTGAAGCCTTGCGCCATTTAAAAAGTTGGCGGCAAATGGCGACAATAATTTGAATTTGAATTTGAATTTGAATTTGCGCCATTTGTATTGCTCAATTTTGTTTGTCGCAATGAATTTTGTTTTTATCGATTAATTGCCAGAACTGGCAACTTTTCATTGCATTCGTGCCAGAAACTTATCGATAATTGCCGCCCCTTACTGGGATTCTAAACATAATGAGTTTTTGTCATTTAACCCAGTTTTTTCTTTTTTTTTGTTTTTCTCGTTTGTGTAGAACAACTATATAAAGACATCGAAGTATTCGCTATTAACGTTTCTGCCGTTCAATCTGCTGGAGCAGTTTCAACGCCTGGCGAATTTCTACTTCCTCTGCCTGCTGGTGCTGCAACTAATACCGGCGATATCATCGCTGACGCCAGTGACGACAGCTATACCGTTGATTGGTGTGCTAACGTTAACCGCCGTTAAGGATGCTTATGATGATATCGTATGTATTGTAAATGTAAACCCCATCGATAAAGCAAACCAATTTTGAGTTTTCACATTGCAGCAACGCCATCTCTCAGACTCGCAGGTGAACAACCGCAAGTCGAAGACGCTGCGCAATGGCAAACTAATCGAGGCAAAGTGGTCCGAAGTGCAGGTGGGCGATGTGATACGGTTGGACAACAATCAGTTTGTGGCCGCCGATATATTGCTGCTGACGACATCGGAGCCGAATGGCCTGTGCTTCATTGAGACGGCCGAGCTGGACGGCGAGACGAACCTGAAGGCGAAGCAATGCTTAACGGAGACAACGGAGCTGGGCGAGCAGCATGATCTCCTCTGGGATTTCAAGGGCGAGATTATCTGTGAGCGGCCGAACAATCTGTTGAACAAATTCGATGGCACGCTCATCTGGAAGAATCAGCGTTTCGCCCTCGACAACGATAAGATCCTGCTGCGCGGCTGTGTTCTGCGCAACACACAATGGTGTTACGGCCTGGTCGTCTTTGCCGGTGTCGACACCAAACTCATGCAGAACTCGGGCAAGACACAGTTCAAGAGCACCGGCGTCGACCGCCTGCTCAACTTTATCATCATTGGGGTAGGTGAAGCGTTCTACTTTATTTACTTAACAGCAATTCTTATGTAATTAATATACTTAATTTCATCACGATCAGATTGTGCTGTTTTTGGTGTCGATTTGCGCATTCTTTGCGGTCGGCAGCGCCATCTGGGAGGGACTGATTGGCCAGCATTTTCAACTGTATTTGCCCTGGGAGCACATAATTCCACAAGAGATGGTCGCATCCGGTGCGACGGTGATTGGCCTGCTCGTATTCTTCTCGTACGCCATAGTCTTAAACACTGTTGTGCCAATATCCCTCTATGTTTCCGTAGAGGTCAGTTTTCGAATTAGTCGAATCTAATCTAATTTAATCTGATGATATATCATTATGTTATGTTATAGGTGATACGATTCGTTCAATCGTTCCTCATCAATTGGGATGAGGAGATGTACTATGCACGTACCCAAACATATGCCAAAGCACGCACCACAACGCTCAACGAGGAGCTGGGCCAGATCCAGTACATCTTCTCGGACAAGACGGGCACCCTCACCCAAAATATAATGACATTCAACAAGTGCAGCATCAATGGACGCACTTACGGCGATGTCATTGATCTGCGCACCGGCGAGCCCATCCAAATATCTGAGGTGAGCAATTATCATCTTAAATTTGATGCATCATTTATGTCTCTCTCTATCTATATGTATATATATATATATAAGTCTGGTGTCCGGTGGTATCGATGCTTCCGGCTTAAAAGAGGTTGTTGACTAAGGTTTCGGTTTGTTGAACTACACTTTAATTGGTGTGTTGGTCCCTGGTGTGTGTGTGTGTGTGTGTGTAGCTCTTCTCTCTAACTGTGTGTGGGTGTATGGGAGTGTGAGTGTGTGTCTATGGGAGTGTGTGTATGCACTTTGCGCCTGTTGGGGGCATCCAACAGAAATGTTTACACGCGCTTAAGCCACAATTCACTGCACAATTGTTGACTTGAAAACTTAACACTAAATATATATGTATATATATACATAACTGATATTTTATTTTCTTAGTTATTATTTATCCAAAGATAAAATAATTGTTTACAAATATATAGTTTTTGTTTATTTCAAAAGGTATCTTAATTTAACTTACTAGTTTTGAATTTATTGATACCTTTAACAGAATCTTCAATTCTTTGTAGATATTTCGGTTTTCTTATAAATAATTGTGTGTTGATTTTTGATTTTAGAGTGCCAATTACACGCTGGACAGAAAATGTAGTTGCTCAGCACAACGTTAGGTTGGTTTAAAACGGTTGTCAACCCAAAGGTTGACACACGTAGGTCATCTTTGGCGCGTTGTAATACCGTGTGGGATCTAGCTCGGATTTCTCCTACACTCGTGTGAAACCTATGATCAAAGCTTAGATCAGCCTGTTCTGTTTATAAATTTCGCAATCTTGGCCGGTCCCATGTTCGCTAGCTCTGACAAGCTAGTTAGGGAGTTAGCATCCTGGCAAGTGCCGGGCTAAAGCAGAAGTGTTCCAAAAATGCTACTTCTTCGTCTGTTTGGCAGGTTCTGCAGAAGTTATTATACGGCACCGGGAGTCCATTGGCATGGATGCCGACTAGCCAGTGTCCTGTTATAGCATGGATTACTGCAAAGCACGACTGAGATCACACAGCTCCCTTCTTTAGCCGTGAGGAGGGGTAATATAATTCCTAAAATGAGCATTCAAGCAAAACTATTTGTCAGACTGGCTAAATCACACTCAGAAAAATATCGCCCTACAAACTAGAAAGTTTTTCTTGTTAATCACAAACAATTTCTAAGTATAAGAAAACATTTTTCTAAGAACTAGATTGGCATGCCCTAAAATACAATGTTTTCCCTATTATTTAATGTTAGGATTTAGCAGCTATCCACTTCAGAGATGGATGTTTATAAACTATGTTCATAATAATTTATAATAAATATAAGTAACAAAAATTAATTCTGTACCGTAAGCGCACACAAAGAAAACAGCACTTGGGGAAATTAGACATAGTTTTGCCAAATATTAGAAGAATCCAGCCTGAAGTTTACTGTAAAAAGTGAAAGTGGCTGCAACTGTAGCATGCAATTTTAGCAGCAACAACAACAACAACAGCAACATTAATGGCACAACAGCAACAAATGCAACAAAAACAATAGCGATTTTTGTAGTAGCCCCTAAATGCCCCTAAATATTGTGTGTCTATGTTTAATTGTGCGCCTAGCAAAACAATCTCACATTACTCGTTATAGCAGCAATCAATTTTCAAAAGTAGCAGCATCAGCTGCAGCAGCAGCAGCAACAACAGATGCAACAAAACGATAGCAACGCCGACATCAGCGCCCACAATACTGGTGCATGCTGCTGAGGTGCATGCGACAAAGAAGATGATGAAGAGTGCTGTGCTGGTAACGAGCACGGGTGGCACCCAATTGGCCAACAGGCCGGAGCAACTGCAGGGGCGCATTGCCGGCGAACTGATGTCGCCGACGGTGAGCAGCGTGGCGAATCCGTTGGCACCGAAACAGGTGCACTATCTGCTGCCGCACAGCAGCGCCAATGAATTGAATGATCCAGGCTGCGGCAGTGGCAGTGGTGATACGGATAGTGGCAGTGTCGGTAGCAGCAAGAAATTAGGCGCTTGCTTAACGCGCAGCGGGCAGCGGATGCGGCGTCAGTTGTCCGGTCTGCCCACAAGCAACAGCAGCGACAAAGTAATAATCTTGCATGATATTCAACCTCAACACAAACCACAACAACAACAACAACAACAACAGCAAAAGCAACACAACAATAGCAACAATCGCTCACAAGATCATCAGCTAACAAATCATCGCAAGCAGCTTCAATTCAATTCAGAAACATCCTCATTTCAAACACAATTTGAGCCAGCCAAAATCAACAGCGGCTGTTGTGCCCCATTTCGACAGCAGCAGCAGCAGCAGCAGCAACACAACAATGAGAGACCATCTGGCGCAAATACAGCAGCAGCAAGAGCAGCAACAGCAGCAGCAACATCTTCACGCAGCAGCAATAGCAACAGCAGCAGCAGCAACGAGAACAGCGCACATCAGCACCGTTATTTAAGCACCCACCGCTTTGCCACAAATTGGAGTTCGTCACACCAAAAAGTGCACGTATGCATGTCGACCACTTGTTCTCCCTTCCTTCTCCTTCCTTCTCTATCTGCAAATCTTGTCCAGAGTTTTATACTCGTTTCGCTATTGTAATTATTTATTATTGGCTTGCAGCACTTCCAGCAGGCAATCAACACGGAGGCCTCACATCGATTAGAATATCTGTGCCGATTTGATGCCTCCATGGATTGTCTGCTTAGTGCTTTCATTGTGTGTCCTTTCCTATGTGTGTGTGTGTGTGTGTGTGTGTCTCTCTGTGTGTGTGTGTAACGATCAGCTAGTCACAATTTTATTGACTGCTTTTTGTGCTACTTTTTTGTTTGCCAATATGCCAAGTTGAACTGCGCTCAAATCATATATTTAACAAACTCGCATAGAACGAACATAATATTGACATATCTACATTTCTAATCATCAGCTTTATCAAGTCAAATATAATCATACGTATATATATATATATATATGCTGATCGTATAATGAGCTAATAACAAATAACGCATCATCTAACAACAATGCCGCATTCTAATAGATATCTTGTATGTATTGTAAGCTCAATATCGTATCTAAATTGGATATGCCTGCGCTGTGCTACAATTATGCAAATCCAAAACTGCTTCCAAGTACAACATTGAACATTGAAATTAAACAAATCCATATTTGTGGCATGCACCATTCAGCCGAATAATGATAATGTCTCGATATTGGGCAAATTTCAGGTACTCGAACCGATCGATTTCTCGGCCAATCCGCATTACGAGAGCGACTTTCGCTGGTACGATCGCACACTGCTGGATGCGGTGCACTCGGATGAGCGGTATGCCCAGAACTTCTTCCGCCTGCTGGCCCTCTGCCATACGGTTATGGCGGAGACTGTCGACGGCCGACTGGAGTACCAGGCGCAGAGTCCCGATGAGGCGGCCCTCGTCTCAGCCGCTCGCAACTTTGGCTTTGTGTTCCGCTCACGCACACCAAATAGTATTACCATCGAAGTGATGGGCAACGTCGAGGTAAGTTATTAATTGGAATACGCCAAATAATAGCAGTGCACACGTATACCATTTGGAAGGTCCTGATCGACTTACATACAATCGAGTCCCTCGGTAAACTTATAAATCTGTTTTGGATTCTTCATCCACATCTTCAAATGCTATTTTCTAGACTTTAAAGTTGTCGCATTATGTTATTCTTACACTTCTACCCACTTGTTCTGTTATATCCTGCAACTGTAGATCTTAACGATGAATATATATTTATTTTTTGTCTGTCCTGCAGGAGTACGAGCTGCTGCACATACTCGATTTCAACAATGTGCGCAAACGCATGTCCGTCATCCTGCGGCGCTCCGAATCCGTGGTGCTCTACTGCAAGGGTGCGGATAACGTGATATACGATCGCTTGCACGGCGGTCAGGAAGATATGAAGGCGCGCACCCAGGACCACCTGAATGTAAGTTACTAGTAGTAGTTACCAGTTGTATACACTCAGGATATTAGAACATTTTTCTTTCTATATTGCGAGTGATTTATTTTCTGAGCGTACATTTTCTCATAAGCACTATACTCATTCGCTGCAGAAATTCGCCGGAGAGGGTCTACGCACTCTGGTGCTGGCGGAACGTCAGCTGAGCAAAGACTACTACAACGACTGGCGATTGCGACATCAGGAAGCTTCTCTTTCAATGGATTCGCGCGAACAGAAGCTCAATGCGATGTACGAAGAGATTGAGAGTGACATGGATCTGCTGGGGGTGACAGCCATCGAGGATAAACTGCAGGATGGTGTGCCCAAATCGATATCCAATCTCCAAAATGCGGGCATCAAGATCTGGGTGCTAACTGGCGACAAACAGGGTGGGTAATCCACAAAATTAACCAAAACCCATTTGCAATTGACCAGTAATTTGCACAAAATTCCAGAAACTGCCATCAACATTGGCTACTCCTGCCAGCTGCTAACGGACGAGCTGGTGGATGTCTTCATTGTGGATGGTAGCTCAGTGGAGGAGGTCGAGAAGCAACTGCGTCAATTCAAGGAGTCCATCAAGATATTCGATCGCTTTCGGCCGGGTGGTGAGTGCTATGCACATACCATTCATATTCCATTCAAAATGATTAATTAATTTTGACTTGCAGGTATCGATAATTATAGCAGTGACAGTGGCATGGATCCCTTAAGCGTGACTATGACGCAGACATCCGCCTTTATGCAGGATTCGAACGGTTCAATTTTATCACAGCCACCGCCAGCCATATCGGTGGTTACCTTTAGGTGGGATGCCAAAATTAAGGATAATAAGGGCGGACCGGACAGGTAGAGGGCACTCCAAAAGCAACTATTTCCAAAGCTTCTCAAGCAAAACCAAAAATCAAAAATCAAAATAAAAAAGAACAACTAAATAATTAAGATTCTAGATGCAGTGAAGCTAAACCAGAAATGACACCAAAGCGCAGCTAGAAAAACACTCTGTATTTTCCGCTAACTCCATGAATGTATCTTTCTTTCTGTCGCTCTCTCTCTCTCTCTCTCTCTCTCTCTATGTCTCTTTTTGTCTACTTATTATTATTTTATTTTATTTTTTGGTTTTTTAACAATGTTGGTTTGTAACCGAATATTTGTTTTTGACTTACCAATTTACCTCAGCGGCGATCTCTACCGATACTTAGTAGCCTCAGAGTATCAACTATTAGCGCAACATGTATTTATATATTTTACTCAATTACTACCAATATTTATTTGTTTGCTTAGAAGTAGCATATTGCTGTATTAGTTGAAAGAAAACCAACCCAAACGAATATTGAAAAAGAAAACACAAAAAGCAATCATAGTTTAATGGATCTTTTAGTGTTCGCAAGGATGTAACCCTCTATTGGTACTTGTTCCGCCCGTCAAGTAAACGAACAAAATATCATAAAACTCAAAACTCAAAACTCAAAATTTACAAATTGTTTTTCGTTACCCTCATAGATTTAATAACTAAATGTGCATTGTTTAAGTATTGCTAGTTTTGTCATCCCAATCATTATTATTTATATGTTGTTGCGAACAAAACCAAATCTGAAGTTGACAATCGCACAGATCTCATCCTTTCCAAATCAAATACTGATATTGTTGTCGTTCTTGTTTTTGTTCTTGTTCTTGTATTTATTTTGAAACAGTACCAATACCTTATATGCATATATATCATTACAAATAATGCTTATTCATAGTCACTTATCCAAATATATTGAGAGAACTAGAGAAGTGTAGTGCGCTCTCTCAGTCACGATCTCTCTTTTTCTCTCTCTCTCTCTATTTCTCTCTCTCTCGCTGTCTCTGTTCTGTCATGCTTTCTGTCTAACCTAATGTAATATTAACAAATAACTCGATCTCTCTCTTTCTGTGTATTTGGTTTTCGCTCTCACTGTTAATTGTTGATCATTGCGTAGCCATCGATTTGACATATTGTTCGATATTCATTCAATACAATTATAAAATTTTTTCGTTCCACTCACCCATACTCAAACACTCACTCACACAACCAAATTGGCATCCATTGAAAGTTCTTAACTAATGTATACTGTATCTCTCCCACACACACACACACACACACACCAATGCAGCGCCGAATGTCAAAATATCTATAGCGATGCCAGGAAGAGCGCGGACGGGAGACAAACTCCAGCTCCATCTGAAGTGGACGAGTCGACGGGCTTCGCCTTGGTCGTCAATGGCCACTCACTGGTCCACTGTCTATCGCCGGAGCTGGAGACCAAGTGAGTTCAAAAAATGAAATCAACTCAAGGAGTGACTACCTCCTGCTCATCGCTCGCACTTTTCACATCGCTTACAGATTCTTGGACATTGCCTCTAATTGCAAGGCGGTGATCTGCTGTCGTGTGACACCGCTACAAAAGGCGCTGGTCGTCGAACTAATCAAGCGTGCCAAAAATGCCGTCACTCTGGCCATTGGCGATGGCGCCAACGATGTCTCCATGATCAAGGGTGAGTACTCTGCGCAAATATTCGATATGCATCTGTAACTGTATCTGTATCTGCATTCTGTTGACATTGACAGCCGCTCACATCGGTGTTGGCATATCGGGCCAGGAGGGTTTGCAGGCGGTGCTATCCAGCGACTATGCAATCGCCCAATTTTGCTATCTGGAGCGTCTGTTGCTGGTGCACGGTCGGTGGTCCTACTATCGCATGTGCAAGTTTCTGCGCTACTTCTTCTACAAGAACTTTGCATTTACGCTCTGTCACTGCTGGTATTCCCTCTTTTGTGGCTTTAGTGCACAGGTGAGTTTTACAAAATCGTCCTGAAACTATTTTCTTGGTTTTAGAAAAGATAAATATATTAGATAAATATAAAAAAAAACATTTTCAAGTCAATTTCTTCCCAGCTGATCAGCTTATCGATCCTTCGCCATATCGAAATACTCATAAAGTCGTTAGCTTCATCACTTGCCATTTATATTAGATTAAAATGTTTTTTAGATCATCTCATTTGCATTTTATTATTTTCTGTATTGTTCGGTAGCTGAATTGATATTTTATAAACACACAAATATAAATTTATTGATATTGAATCTGTCGATTACTGTTGCATATTTAGACAGTGTTCGATCCCATGTTCATATCGGTGTACAATCTGTTCTACACATCGCTGCCGGTGCTGGCACTGGGCGTCTTTGAGCAGGATGTTTCGGATAAGGATAGCGTCGAATATCCGCTCCTCTATACGCCGGGCCTGAAGAGCGAGCTCTTCAACATACGCGAGTTCATCTACAGCGTGCTCCATGGCGCCTTCACATCGCTCATACTGTTCCTTATACCGTATGGCGTCTATAAGGATGGTGTCTCGCACAACGGTTTCATTGTTAGCGATCATATGACCCTGGGCGCTGTCGTCGCCACCATACTGATCGTGGACAATACGGCCCAGGTGAGACTATAAGGGATGAGATTGTGTGCGAAGTCTTAACTACTCCTCCTTGGCCCCTCCATTCATTTAGATTGCGCTGTACACCTCGTATTGGACCATTGTCAATCATATCACAATTTGGGGCAGCCTCATTTGGTACTTTGTGCTAGACTATTTCTATAACTATGTCATTGGCGGCCCCTATGTGGGCTCCCTGACGCAGGCCATCAAGGATGTAACATTTTGGGTGACCATGCTAATCACTGTCGTCATGCTGATGGCTCCCGTGCTCGCCTACAAATTCTATCTGGTGGACGTGCATCCCAGCTTGTCGGACAAGGTGAGCAGCTGCTTTTCTGATTCTGATTCACCCATATTTATAAATATACGCACAGATTCGCCAAAAGTCGCTGAAGAAGATGCAATCGCGCGTCTCCAGCGATGTGCGTCGCACGCCATCCTCGCGCCGCGGACGACGCTCCGTGCGCTCGGGCTACGCCTTTGCCCATCAGGTGAGAGTGTGGTTTGCGTGGTCAATAGCTCAACTAGGCTGGACTTACGTTCCCGTTTAATTTGATTTTTTCGCAGGAGGGCTTTGGCCGGCTAATCACATCGGGCAAAATAATGCACAAGCCGCCGAAGGACTTTGCCTTTCCGCTGGGACTCGGCACCAAGAGGACGCAGTCGCTGCATAATACTGTGGTTACTGGTGGCTCCGTTGATGGCGTGATCGGCAAGCAGATGACGTCCAATGGTCACACTCACATCCCACACACCGGCAACAATAATAATAATAACAACAACAACAACAACACAAATCAGCGACACAATCACATCAATCAAATACATTCATCAATGGCGGACATAAGGAGCGATGGCTATGGCAGCATCGATACGGAGAAGAACAACGGCGGCAGCGATGATCTAAGTCCACGGGCTCCCTGCCAGGATCTGGACACAATTAATCTTTAGGCTCGCAACAGCGTCTAGCAGCAGCGACAAAAAATCAAACACCAAAAACATCAAAATCGATTTTAAGCGTAGACATACTTAAAAAACAAGCAAACAAAACAAAAAATAGCCACAAACTAATGTATTAGCCTTAGCAGCCATACTTAGAGTGCAAATGCATGGATCCGCGTATGTGTGTGTGTGTGTGTGACACCTTTTTGCTATATATATTGATCGCTAAGAACCCTATTTATTTACCTCAACTCTAAAGAACAGGTCAACATAACCAAAAACTCCCCTTAATTATTTATTAACTTAGTGGCATTTTGATTTATGTGATTTAATTTATACGTTTGTTCGTTTCTTATTTTTAAAGTATCTGCGTTGCATTAGTATTGTAGGATATATATTGTTGTGAAGGGTACTCATTAAGCTTAGAGTTAAGCAAATAGTAACCATTTAAGTATTAGATCCATTTCCCTGTATCTAAACACATTACTTGACATCCAAAATGCACCCAATGAATCGAATTCACATTGTAAGTGAAAGGTATTCGCAGATTTGTTTCCTCTCTGTCTCTCTCTCTCTCTCTCTCTATCTATCCAGAAATCTCTCTCCATCTCTGTCGTATGTATGACAGAATAATGAATAACATGCAGTGTAACCAGTACCCGCTCTCTGTCCCTCTCCCGCACACTTCCTTTCTCTGTCTCCTTCAAAGTGTGAATGTTGCATGATTGTTTTTTGCGTGCGTGTGTGTTATTTAAGATTGAAAACTAAACAGAACCATTGAGAAACTGAAAGTGTACTTACATAATTGTTAAATGTTGTGCTGTGTCTTAAATAAGAAGAGTAATAAGAGAAACTAAACGTAAACCGAACCAGGCCAATTCAACTTACCAATTAGGGTACTCCTTGCGGTACTTGCGAGACAAACTGTAATCACTAGTTAACTATATGCTATATATATATATATATACATATACATACGTACTTAATACACATACTTACTCTTAGTTGATAAATTATGCTAATGTCCACACATACACACACACACCCACACACAAACACTCACACAATCGTACGCTACGCCCACAGTTATGTGTTCCTAACTACAGCTAGATGTAGTTGCTGCTATGTACTAAACATTGAGCAGTGCGGTCCCCCTAGCTGGAAGCATTATTGTCTTTAGCAAACCTTTGCAACTGCAGTGCATACAAAAAAGAAAAAGAAAACGAAAAAAACCAAATAGAAGACACAGTAATTTGTATATCGTAAGATGGATGGATATGGGTACAGTATTCGCAATTATGTACGGCATAGAATTATTACTTAATAACAAGCGGGCTGTGGGGCAAACAAAAAACAAAGGATGCGATGGTAAGCAACGCAACCAAGTAGAAAAGTATCAATAATCGTAGGTATTTTTATGCAGTGTACGAATCAATGAATCAACTTTAAGCAAAATTACTAATAGGTCAAAACGCTCCCTTTTATAGGCGCTGATAAATTTGGGGCATATTTTTGCATGTTATTGAAATTTGTTGGTATCAAATGTGAGAATGAAAATTGAGGAAATGTTTTTTTTTTTTTTTTTTTGTAATTATACAAATTTAGAAAATTACGGGACTATGCTAAGCGAATTTTAAATGATCAATAAATGCGAAATATTTTGAAAAAAAATACAGCGATTTTTTTATTATCTCGGCCAAATCCTTAAGTATGTTGAAATGACAAAGATATTTTCAGGATTCGGCAAAAAGAATTTCAGAAAAATTCACTCCGTATGTCATTTGGGCTGCCGATTCCAATAAATGAAGACCCTTTAAACAGAAAATCGCTCATAACTTTACCGAATCCTTGCGAATCCTTGCCAAAGGACATTCAGATCGTATGTGTGGTTTCGGAGAAGACAGGGATTTTGTGTTTTGCAACTCATTTCCGTTCGCCAAGTGAATGCAATTTTCGTAAGTACTTAGATGACGCCATAATCCTTTAATGCAGCTTGATGGAGTTGCGATCCTTGCGATCCTAGCGCACCATATGCTTTAAGCATCTGAATGGATTTGACCGAGTTCGAGACAATTTTTGTATCGCCTGTGTTCCTCAAAGTATACCGCAATTTTGCTTCTAAAAATCGATTTTTTATTGATTAAAAACAAAATGCTGTTTCCTTAACAAGTCTGCGCGCTGCTTTAATCGTAAATTATAAAATCTTTATAGCTCTATGTACATATTCATAGATGAATCGATAACACATTTGATTCGTACATATATACGTATGCCTTGGCATGGTTAGGACACTCCAATTTAAGTACGTTCCACAACAATATATATTTATAGCAGCTAACAATGGTACTATGACATTTAGTTAAAGATCAAGTCCGCATCGGGTGCTCCTTTTTGATGCTTAAACTTCGGTTTGTGGGGCTTCTGATAATAGCTTTGAGTAAAGTTTCGCTGCTGCAGCGGCATCAGGGACTCCTGATAATCCTCCTCCTCAATGCGTTCGGTTATGTTCAGTGTCAGTCGCTTGACCTTTTCATTCTCCTCGCGTGTCTTCTGCTCCTGCAGCTTCAGATTGATTGCCAGCTGTGAGCCTGATGGTGCAATAAATGATTTAAACTGCTGCTTGCCACCCTTGTTGCCGCGCACCATCAGCACAAACGGCACAGCGCCACCGTTGGCGCAGACGACGCCACCACTACCGTTCTCCGACGCGAGCGCATCTCTGCAGTCAGCAGCATCAGTTCCTGTCGCTGCTGCAGATGCTGCTGTTGCTGCTGTTGCTGCTGCATTTAAACTGTTTACAGCATCCTCCGAGGAGGCATTGGCAGAGATACTGGGGGAGGTGGAGGCGCACGTGGAGCCAGTGGCAACGGCAACAGCAGATGCAGAGGCAGCGCATGCGGCAGTCTTTGAGATCTGTAGAGGATTGCTGCCAATTAGCTGTTCGTAGGATTTCTTTTGAAGGCGTGCTGTCATGGGCACGGGTATATCCTTGGTGATTGCCTTGATTGGCGGCTCCTTGAGGCGCTCCTGATACGAGTCACTCGTGATTTTCTCATACATTTGCTCGAACTCAACATCCTCTTTGGATTTCTCTGGCGGCGGTGGCAGCGCTGATTCCACCTCATACTCAGTCCAATCGTTCAACTGATCCACCTCAGAGCCATCAGTTGCCTGACGTTCGCGCTGATTGTTCGACGAACCGGAATCATCTGTTGCCTGTGTGCACAAAGAAAAAGAGAAATAAGCAAAGGAAAAAAAACGAGCCATACTGAATTCTGATTGGGGTGCTTCATTGTGCAACTTACGCCCTCGTCCAATTCGCTAATTTCACTAATAGTTGCCAGATCGCTGGAATCTTGTGTGCTGCTGGCCCTTAGCTGTGGATACAGTTGCTCCTGCAGATTATCAATGGCCTCCTTGGCTATCTCCAGACTTTTGTAGGGCTTCAGCTTGGGACGCACGGCGGCCAAACAGTCGCGATATGTGTGATCGACCAGTATGGGAAACAGATCCGAGGTATTCTCCGATTTGCTAAACACGGGATGTGATTTCTTGTGCCAATAATAATGCTGAAAGAACACCAGAAAATAGTCCAGCCTGTGTAAAAAGCAAAATGATTTTCTGTTTTAGTTTCGAGTTTGAGTTTGAAGTATGATTTGAAAGGCAATTACTTTTTGCGTGTCGCCTGGCTAGTAAAGTAGGGTCCACAGGTGTCCAGCAGCATGCAGGCAAGCTTAAGACGGAACAGGCTCTCTGGGGGATCCAGGGGCGAGATGACAGCTTGATCTAGTGTCACGCCCAGCGATATTATCGAATATAGCGTATTGAGTATATGCGTCGATTCCACAAGCTTATAGTTGTACATCTCGCCCAGATATTTGGCCATTGCGATGCGACGCTGTGACATTTTGGGCGAGTGTATCTCCAAGCCGGCGCGTATATCCTCAAATACATTATCAATGACAATGGTAACCGCTCGCGGCTGATACGAGCTCAGGCCGGAGACAAGATCAGCGAGGCAGCGTATGAGGGGAAAGCGTAACAGATACGCCTTGCTAAGACACTTGATGGCATAGCCGCTTATCTCCGGATCGTGCCAATTGATTCGCCTCAGCATTTTGATGCAGTGCTCCACATTCTGCTTGCACAGTCTCTCAAAGATCAGATGTCTGATATACTCATGCAAGGGTGGACGGGGCGTCACCTCACGCTTGGCGGACTCGGGCGGCTTTACCAAATAATAGACGCTCTCAATTTGCGCCGCGTGTCGCGAATCCATCACCGTTGCAGTCTTCATGCGCAGCATTTGATCGAGGAACACATTCATCAGCAGCCGCGAATCGCGGCAATTATATAGATAAATGCCGCTGACCTCCACAAAGGCACAGGCCATCTCGATGTGATGATGGATAAAGTCGCGCAACAGCATCTTCAGGCAGCCGAGTGCATCAAATTTCTTGAACAGACCGAACTTCACCAGCTCACCAATGAAGCGTACAATTTTCAGCTTGGACTCAATGTTTAGCTGGTTCTTCTTGCGTATGTGCCATTTAAACTCCTTGCGCAACAGATCCGACAGATCGGCCGCAACATCCGTGTTGCACATGTGCACAATCGCCACAAATCGCGACAGATATGGCAATATATCGAGTCGTGTCCGCTGCACACCGAATATCGTCCGGGTTAGCTTCCTTCGTTGATTTTTTGTATTGTAATTGAGCAGAAACTCAATGGCCGCCGAGTCGATGAGCTCCTTGTTGACGCAGTTGAACAAATTCAGCAGGAATACATCAAATTGCTGTCGCATCTGTGACTGCTGTGGCTGCGACTGCGAATGTGACTGTGACTGCGACTGCGACTGTGATTGAGACTGTGACTGTGGCTGCGTCTGCGTCTGCGATTGCTGTTGGAAAGAGACGACATTAAATGACAATTTATGATATATTTTGTTTAAATATTATTTCATATTCGACTAAAGAGGCAAACAAATTGTCAGCTCTGACTTTTGTGTTGAAGTGACCATCACTAATTTTTAGTGATACTAGCAAAATAAACCGAGTAGAAATTCGATCTTAAAGTTGTCAATATGAATGATATGGTAATTCATGGAAATAAATCGGTATATAGAGGCGAGCGGGAATATTGAATACACTTACCGTTTGAGTTTGTTGCTGCTGCTGTTGTTGTTGTTGCTGCTGCTGCTGACGGCCGAGCTCCATGAGAGCGTTGCCCATTTTCTTATCGCTGGCCGGAACCGGAGCTGGAGAAGCAGCACCATTCGTTGTAAGTGGAATAGATGGATCGCCAGTGGCTGGGATTGTGGACTGTGCCGCTTCTTCCTGCTCCTTGTCGAGCGTATCGCTGGCAGCCGATGGCGGATCGTCCATATCGAGCTCCGCATCGATGTTGGCATCGATGGCCTCCTCGGTAAGTTCGCTGGGCTCCTCGAGTGTCTGCAGGTCGACTTTGGGTGCCGAAAAGTTTGGCAAAAATTGCCGCAAATCGGGCAAATCGGTATAAAAGGCACGCGTCTCCTCATCGCCCCACGGATCCAAGGTGCCAAAGGTGGCGCCGTCTAGCATGTTGTCAATAACGGTGCCTGGATTACAGCACTCAGACTCCTTGGTCAATTCAGGCAACGGTTCGCCCAGCAGCTCCGACAGCGATTGTGCCGATGCCAGCAACTTATCGAAGCTCGCCTGCATCAGTTCACATTTCTCGCGCTTCTCTTGGCTAATCTCGCCCTTGCACTCCATGGTGCGACGTATGTTCTTCGTCATGTTCATGAGGATCGTTTGCTCGGAGATGACGTGCTTGCACAGCGCCTTGAAGTAGCCCTTGAGCATGGTGCGCAAATTGAGCTGCTTGTCGGTGCCAAGGAAATCCGATTTGGGCATCTCCACATTATATTTGTCGGCCAACTGTTGCTTCCTCTGCGGCACAAGGCCGGCATATTCCTCGCCACAGTGTCGACAAAAGGACAATATTATTGAGAAATTGCTATGATCATCCTTATCCTGGGCAATTAGCTGCACCAGCACCACGCCCAGCTGCGCCAATCCCGGCTTCATCTGAATGACACCAGAGCTGACCAGTTCGGCAAACAGACGCAAATCGACGCGCAATTTACTCGGATTGTTTATCTTCTCGGTGGCCTTCACATTTAGCGCCTTCTGCCACGCCTCCAGGAAATGGGCATCGAAGTCGGCGTAGGTGCAGTGCAGCTTGGATGCCAATGTGATCACAGCTGGCACGTCTGTCATCTTTAGCTTCGCTTCGGCTAGCGCAGCGCATATTTCCGAAATGTATTTACTCAGATTCAAGGCGGACAGTTCGCGCATCAGTGCGTCCAATTGTGTGGCCGTAAACAGCTTCAGTTTCTTCACAAATGCCGTATTCTTCTTCAGATTCGAGTCGAGCCGTGCAAAATATTTGTCGCCAGGCAGTTCAAAGTTGGTATTCTGATTGCGCAGCTGACGTTTGCTATCGATCTTCTCCTGCAGCTCACCGATGAACTGCATCAACTCGGCCCGTTCCTCGACCTCCTCCATTTCCATCTCAGCCTCCATCTCCATTTCTCCATCCACCACGTCCACCTCCATCACATCCACAAAAATGGCGGCAGCATCCAGTGTTTCGGCATCCGTCTCGCTGCTGGCGCCGACTGCGCTGCTTGTCGACGCTGCTGCTGTTGCTACCGTTGCCACTGCCGCTGCTGCTGTCTCGCTGTTGTTGGCGCTCATGGTACATCGAATTAGCTGTATTCTAATTTTTAGAAATTATATTTCAGTTCAGTTCAAGCTGTTCAATCAAACAGCAATTAAAATTTCGTCGACTGTCACATTCGTTTGTGCTTCTTTGATTTTGTTGCCCTCGCAGTCTTTCTTTCTGCCTGTTTTGTTTCGTTTCGTTCTGCTTTTGTTTTTCGCGTTAATCGTGTTCGTAGCACACATCGCACAACTCTGTGTTAGTCATATGTACACACACACGCACGCTGTCGCATGTCGTGAGTGACTATCGTGCGTCAAATATCGACTGTCGTGGCAGTGATATGTAATCAGGTTACGCGATTCTTATGGTTATAAAAACACTCTAAGTTAGCTGACGCTATTTGAAAATAATATTTTGTGCATAGTGCAAAATCGCAAACACAGACAAACAACAGAGCACTTTTCTTTTACTACCATGGCACACATATGAATCTATCGATATTACGGCAAGTATATCGAATGGCGCAATATTTAAATGGTAATTTTGTGAATTATTTCCACCTAACCAATGTAAATAAAAATACATATTGCGCCCTAGTTTCACACAGTGCCTAAGTAGGGCATTGAACTTAAACACAATTCACTCGCTGTCAATGTCATTGGTTTCACAAATTGCAAGACATCAACAACAAACAGCCGCTACTAAGTTACCAACTCAAGTTAAATCAATAATATGGTAAATATCCAATGTGGAAACCCATTCGAAGCGCAATCAGTTGTGGAATGCCAGTGCCAGGCTGCAGGCGCCTTTATTGAACAATTGCAAATGCTGTGCTGGGCAATTGAAGATAGTTTAGCCAGACAACGCAATCCGAATCCGCAGAAGGCGCCTGAAACTCTCAAGAATCTTCTACTGCGGTCAAGTGTGCCCATCGTGAGTCCAACACAAGGCACATTGGATACAATGGCACCACTTAAAGGTCAAGAGATCACCGAATTTCAAAAGCACTCATATCTTGAAAATCGTATATTCGATCATCGTTTGGTCAAGGACAATCTGCTGGACAAATGGCCCACAGCGGATACGAACGAATACAAAGAGCGCAAGGATCATCGCAATCTCATGGAATCATATGTATCCATCTATCATCCAACATAAATGATAATAAGCAGCACTAGTCACTACTATAATCGAACTACCTAGTAGGCTATGCCTTAAGCTCGAATACCAAATACAATTCTTTATTTAGTTTTAAAAACTACTCCGCACAGTTCACATCGTCTACAAAAATTTTATTTTTCTATGTTTTTTTTTGTGAATATATTTTTTTTTCTGTAGTTGAAATAAATTCCGAGTGGTACAAATTTTGCAGTGTAATAGTGTAATAGTTTAGCACGCATCATGTCTAATCAGCACAAACCAAACAATGCGTTGCCCACACAGCTCCTCATGTACTCCCAATTGCAGCCATGGAGCCATGCGGGTGCGCAGCCCTGCATGGAGCCCACCAGCGGTGCGATGGTGCCGACACGCCTGGGTGCCTCCTACGAGACAACGCAACGTCATCCCTGGCGACCCAAGATGGCCTTTGAGATGATCGAGGTCAAGCATCTGCCGGAGCAGCCAGTGACCAATCAGATGACCAAGCCATGCTTTATCCCCAAGGGCATGAAAACAGAGGGCATGACATTCCCAAATCTTGTCACCGGATTTGAGCGCAATCCTCAGCATGCCGCCCGAGCTGCCCTCTACACGCGCTACACGAACAACGAGTGGCACAACAATAACTTGGGCATCTACGGCGAGTCCAACACAAATCGGTAAGTGATTAACACACAAACACATTCATCCCTTTATTTTTTCGAATTTTTGAGTCATTTTTCTCAAAAAAAATCAACAATTTTGTTGCAATGGGATAAGTGAGTACAATTCTCTCCGAGGGTACATAGTAAATATGTGCATTCGAGATCTTTAGCTCCATAAAATCTTGACCGATTGTTCTTGGTTCTGCTTGGCTTATAGCAACATGTCGGAGCGCATGCGCAATGATGCAGTGCGTCTGATGCGTGAAACAGACGAGACTGCATCGACGGGTCAACGCGATGCTGGCCGGCGTCTAGGTGAGCGCGTTACGGACTTGATCTTTTGGCGCAACGAGCTGAATGCGGAGCTGGAGAAGCTCGTTGGCGAGATGTCCGACATCAATGAACTACAGCGGCAGTGTGGCAAGGCCTTGCTGGATTTGGAGATACCGCTGCACATTGCACAGGAGTGTCTATTTCATCGCGAGGCACGCCAGGGTATGGAGAAGGTGCACGACAATGTTGAGAAGGCGCTGCTCCTGGAGATCAATAATTTGCGGCAATCGCGCGAACGTCTCAAGGATCTGCACGAGAAGATCGCCAAGCAGGCGATTGATTGCCGCGGTGCCCAGCAACTGCTCGAAGTGAATGTAACCCGAAAGGAATCAACCATGGGGATTGACACGATGTGCCATCGCCTGAACAACCACAGTCGCGGCATCACCTACTACGGTGGCATCGAGAAATACGATCCCACTATTAGCACACAGGACTCCTGGGCACTAGCCAGCAGCGAGGATGTCAAACGGTAGGTTTCTGTGTATATATACATATCTAAATATATATATCCCATCCGATTGCTGATTGCTCACCGATGCACTTGCTCGGAATTTTGTTGCATGTTGTATATTTTCTGGTTTCATCCGATCGGTCTAAATTTCATCTAATGAAATTGCCATAATTACTGCATACCAATTGCATGAAATATTTACCTCCAAGGTCGAGAAATTCAATAATCAGAGATCTATAAAAAAAAAATAGTAATAATTATTCAAAATCAGAAATGCTGCATTTTGAAACCCTGTCGAGATTTAGGACAAACTCTTAATTGATCCAGCATATCGATGGCATTTTCAGATCGCAGGCGGAACGGGCTAAATTGTCGCAGCTGCGCAGCGATGCACAGAATGTGATCAATGCCGTTGCCTCCTCGGTGTGGGACTTCTGGAACAATACGAATAATGCTTTGGATAGGCGGGCTCAAGATATGTCCGAAGCCAAAAATCGTGTGCAGATGCATCTGCAAAAGGTGCAGCAGGAGCTGTTTGATATGGAGAAGCATCTGTTTCTGCTGCAGAAGGCCATACAGGATAAGTCGAATCCGCTTAGGGTGGCACAGACGCGACTCGAGGCGCGTTCCCATCGGGAGGGCATGGAGCTCTGCAAGTAAATCAAGGAAAACATATCATCCAAATGTATAACGTCTATCTGACCAATGATTTATTCTTTTTAGGGATTCGGTTCACGATAGACTTGTGGTTGAGGTGCATGATTTGCAGGGAACTGTCGATGTGCTACATCACAAGTTGCAACAGGCGGAGGCCACACATCAGTCGCTGCTGAAAACACGTTGCATCCTGGAGGAGGACTTGCGCAACAAGGTCAACGCCTTGTTCATCGATCGTGAGAAATGCATGAGTCTGCGGCGCTCTTTCCCCATCACCAACTTGATTCGTTATTGATAAACTTTTCAAAATATTTGTTATTTAAAAAAATTGTATCAGGCGTCCATGCCTATTGAGGTCAAATATATATCTTGCATTCTATTCATTGTGCTTTGAATAACCCCCCATTTTTGCAGCATTGCAATAAATATCGGAATATCATTCTTGCTTTTGTGAATCGATATGCGCGACTTAAAATGAACAAGAACTGTTATATTCGATAATTTCATCATATCGATATTATCCTCTGCCATCTATATAAAGGCAGTATCGCGCAAATAGCTTAATACATCGCCGTCGTCGAGGTATTGGCATATCAACAAAGTTTGTAGCAAGTGCCGTTTTTGTTCTCAGGTAATTAATAATTGTTTAATCTATCTTAATTTGCATAATTTGTGAGTTTAAATCAGTGACTACAAATCATTCGCCTCTTAAACAACACGTAAATTAATATTACACAAGTGCTGTTAAAAAGGCATCTCTATTTTTGTTTTGCCGGCAACCAAAAAAACTATCCACATATAAATTTAAGCATCGCCTGAAGTATTAAGATTTATTATACCGATAGCGTCAGCTGTGTTTGCGCTTTTATCATTTTGATTTCAGTTTCATTATTACTAATGGAGTTGTATCTTTTTGTAAATCTGTTGCCGGCTCCAACGGGAACGGAACTTCTGACGTGTTCCATTTAATTGCTGATTCTATCAACATCAAATCACACCAAAAACACGCATGGATGATGAATAATTGAATTTAATAACAGAATTTTTGTGCATTGCAGTGGAACACCCAAAACAATTAACGTTCTAATATACGATCAGAAAATACACACCCAACGGGATAGCTACGAGGCCTGTCGAGGAGCTGACGGCGTGGACAAACAGTGAAAATGCGTTTCACGATCATTGCTTGCCTCATTATTGGGGCACTGATCAACTACGCTGCTGGCGTTGATCCAACAGTTTTCAAGACCTGCGAGCAGAGTAGTTTCTGCAGGTAAGCACACACATATTTACATACGCATACAAACAGCGCACTAAGTGTCGGTTGACTTTTAAATTACACACACAAGCACATACATCTGTGTTAGTATAATTCTCCTTTGGTAAGTGATTTTTATTACCACTCAAAAAATCTAAATTAAAACTCAATAAATTAATGACAATGTCAGATCTTAAATATCTCTTATCTTATCTATGCCGTACAATATAACTATATATTACATTTGAATAAATGCAATAAATTTTTAACTTTTAGACGTTCGCGCAAGGTGCAAAGCTCGGGCAGTAAATATGCTATCATACGAGGCACAGTAAATACGTACTCGGACTCGTTGACCGCTGATTTGATCAACAAGGAGAATCATCATCAGTTCACATTGAAGCTGGAGGCGTTGGTCGGCAATACGTTCCGTTTGCAAATTGATGAAAAGCAACCGCTACGGCCGCGCTATCGTGTTGAGCATGCACTCGTGGGCGAACCAAAGACGACACGGATACGTGTCCAGGAGTCGGATGAGCTTTCGATTACGGTTGGCTTTTCCAAGGCTGTCATCCATGGCGATCCATTTCGCATTGATTTCTATGAGAAGGATGTGCTCGTCGTGGCGGTGAATGCCAAAAATTGGCTATACTTTGAGCATCTACGCAAGAAGGCACATCCGCACGCTGAACCAGCTGATGGTGGATACGATGACCAGCAGCACCAGCAGCAGGAGAATGCCGAGGCTGCACAGCCCGCTGGTGAAACGGTTGATGATCCAGGCGCATGGGAGGAGAATTTTAAAACGCATCACGATGTTAAACACCGTGGACCCGAGGCAGTTGGTCTTGATTTCTCATTTCCAGCCTCCGAGGTGCTATTTGGCATACCCGAGCATGCCGATAGCTTTGCGTTGAAATCAACCTCCGGCACGGACCCTTATCGCCTCTACAATTTGGATGTGTTTGAGTACATACTGGATAGTAAGATGGCCCTCTATGGCTCTGTGCCAGTGCTCTATGGTCATGGGTAAGTCGTATAGAACTGTTTGTGCTTATTCCAGATTGAGGAACCCATTAAATATAAACTTCATATTCTTAATATCAATAATAATAATAATATAATCACTTCAATTGCAGACCCGAACGCTCTGCCGGCGTCTACTGGCAGAATGCAGCCGAGACCTGGGTGGACATCTATACGGCCGAGACGAATGTGGTGTCCTCGCTGGTTAATTTTGTGTCTGGTTCGCGAAAATCTACGACGCCATCGGCACACTTTATGTCCGAGTCGGGCATTGTAGATGCATTCATAATGCTTGGACCCAAGCCACTGGATGTGTTTAAGCAATATGCAGCGCTAACCGGGACACACCCACTGCCGCAGATGTTCTCGCTGGGGTATCATCAGTGCCGCTGGAACTACAACGATGAGCGCGATGTGACCTCCGTTTCGGCCAAGTTCGATGAGTATAATATGCCCATGGATACCATGTGGCTGGACATTGAGTATACGGACGACAAACGCTACTTCACCTGGGACAAATTCAAATTCCCCGAACCACTGACAATGATCAAAAATCTCACCGATCTTGGCCGCCATTTGGTGGTCATTATTGATCCGCATATTAAGCGTGATACTTCCTACTTCTTTCACAACGATTGCACCGAGAATGGTTACTATGTGAAGACGCGTGAGGGCAGTGACTATGAGGGCTGGTGCTGGCCCGGTGCCGCCAGCTATCCGGACTTCTTCAATCCGGTTGTGCGCGACTATTATGCCAGCCAATATCATTTGTCCAAGTTCAACACGGTTACCGAGAATGTCATGATCTGGAACGATATGAACGAGCCTTCTGTATTCAATGGACCCGAAATTACTGCACCCAAAGATCTGGTACATTATGGCAACTGGGAGCATCGCGATGTGCACAATCTGTACGGCCATATGCATATCATGGGCACCTTCGAAGGCCTCCAGCAACGTGATCCCAACCAGCGTCCATTCATATTGACGCGTGCTCATTTCGCTGGGTCGCAGCGTTATGCGGCTATTTGGACGGGCGATAATAAGGCAGATTGGACGCATTTGCCATTTTCGATTAAGATGTGCCTGACGGAGGCCGTTGCCGGTTTCTCCTTCTGTGGCGCCGATGTCGGCGGTTTCTTTGGCGATCCAGATAGCGAGCTAGTCGAGCGCTGGTATCAGACCGGCGCCTTTCTACCCTTCTTCCGTGCTCATGCCCATATCGATACCAAACGCCGCGAGCCGTGGCTCTTCCCCGAGCGCACACGCGAGATCATCAAGGAAGCGCTGAAGATACGCTATAGTTATCTGCCGCTGTGGTACACAAGCTTCTATGAGCTGGAGAAGACTGGTGCGCCGGTAATTCGGCCAATGTTGACCCACTATCCGTCGGACAAGGAGACCTTTAGCATTGATAATCAGTTTCTGGTGCAACAGCGTCTGCTTGTCCGTCCTGTCATGCAGCAGGGCGTTAGCAAAGTGGATGTCTATTTCCCGGCCGTTGATGACAAGAAGCATGGCGATTATTGGTACGATGTGGATACGTTCCAGCGACAGGAGCGTAGCGGCTACGAGAGCATACCAGTAAACGAGCATAAGGTGAGTGCACATTATAAGCTGCTCGCTTGTCGCATTTCACAGCAGTCGCAAATTTAAATTTTCCACAGATACCCGTTTGGCAGCGTGGCGGCAGCATTGTGCCAAGGAAGGAACGTCCGCGTCGTGCCTCGACGCTCATGATCAACGATCCGTACACATTGGTCATTTGCCTGGATCGTCACGGCAAGGCCGATGGCACCCTTTATCTGGACGATGAGAAATCTTATGCGTATCGCCACGGCAAGCACATCTATGTGAACTATGTGTTTGCTGAGAATCAGCTGACCAATCGTTTCATTGGCAAACCCCATTACCGTTCCGATGCTTGGCTTGAGCGCATTGTAATTGCTGGGCTGAAGACTGTGCCCAGCAGTGCCACCATTACGGTGAATGGCGTCTCCAAGAAACTGAAGGTGGAGCAACGCAATGGGGCTATTGTTGTGCGCAAACCGTCCATCAAAATGGATGTTGACTTCGCTGTGAAGCTAAACGCTTAGTTCTGGTATTAAACGAAATTATAGTGCTTGAAACCTGGACAGCACTTAGGATTCAATTTTATCCTCTCTATTTCCTATCTTTATTTTTATTCCACGCATGCTCCTAGTTGTTAATTAAATGTTTTCTATGATTGCGAGTCCACTGTGGATATTCGTTGCGTGTGTAGCCAAAGGCGAACATAAATTCCAATAAAGAAATGATTTCTCTGCGAGTTTGCTCCTTGAGCGACTGTCTGGGCCAACCAAAAATCGTATTTGTTATTGTTACTTGCGGTACCTCAAATAGCTGAGCATCTAATTGATTAATTGTATATCTTAAATGTTCGGGAAGATCAAAAACACTACCAAGCAAATTCGAAAAATGGAATTTTAGTTATTATAGTACACAGCAAAAAAATATATTTAGCCTGGCACAAACTTGCTCAATAATATTATAATATAATTACATTTTATAATAATAATATTATATATAGAAGTTGAACAGTTGGCTGTCAACTTTGGCAGTTAGGTTGATATATATTCCTAGGCTGCCTGTTGGAAGCTATTCATATTGGTACTAGCGCTGCTTGTGTTGCAAGATGTATCCTTACTTGTATTATTAATTTAAGAAAAGCTACGTTTGATCCGATCTTCGAAATAGACTCTAAAGATCAAAGTATTTAGTTTTTGATCCTGAAGAATATTTATACATATAGCTGATTAACATTAATAGCCGACTCCACGTAGACATATGCGTCTATCCAGCTGACCGCCTGTCCATCTGTTACTATGCAAACTAGTTTTAATTACCAAGTCTATTACTATGCCATAAAGCTGTCATTGGAACTATCGGTCAAAAGATAAACTCTGGTCATTAAGGGATAAATAAGTGAAAACATTTCACGGGCATAGCTTTGTACAATTTAAACCGATTTTCCATGATTTGGCTTTTAGACTAATGTTTTTTTTTAATGTCTTTTTTTTTTTTGGTAATCTTATAGATATTTATTTGTAATTTATTTATTCTTCTACTCAAATATGCTGGGAAAAGCGAAGTTTTCGTCTATTCTAGCGACCACTATATCAATTGTGTGGATATTCATTAGAATAATGACCATTTGCTGTGGTAAGTCGAACATTTCAAACACCGGCAAACTAATTCATTAGGCGTCTGCCCAAACAACAAAACTCGGAAAAAATGAAAGAAATTAAAAATCGGAGAAAGTGGAAAAAAATGTTGTGAGCCGTAAAATCAAATGTAAACCGCGAACGGACCTCAGCGTTGATTGTCCTTGATGAATGATGGGCTGGTGAAGTGATGAACTGACTCTGAATGATGCCTGGACTCAAAACGAGGGTGGTGCCGGTGCCGTTGTCATTGCTGGGGGTGGTGGTGGTGGTTGTGGTATTGATGGTGATGGTGGTGGTGCTGCTGCTGCGAAAAGCATTTAGTAAAACTGGAAGAAACAAAGTTTAAAATCTAAACGGGAGACACATTGCAATTTATATGCAAACAAACAAATAAGCCCAGCAAGCCAACAACAACAAGGACGACAACAACGACAACAACAACAACAATACCAGCAACGAATACGAACCAACTAACTAACCAACCAACCACCCAGATCCAACCGGAGAGCTGATGCCACCCGAGCCCATTGTGGCATTCTCTCTCTGTCTCATTTTGACTGCTGCCGGCTGCTGCATGTCCTCAATTCCCATTCCCAATCCTCTTGTCCTTCATCGCCTCCGCATTCCGCTCTCTCCTCCTCCAGCGCCATTCGTTCGTTCGTTGAACATTTCAATCAACGCTCGAGTGAAAATTGAAAAAAATAAAGGCAAGGATAATTTGACTGAGTGGGGGGACGGGGGGCGGTGGAAAAAAATCAGGAGCAGGAGGAGGTGTAGGGGGAGGAGCAAGAGGTAGTCGAGTTGTTCGCTGCGTTTGCGTCTATGGTTCTATGGTTTCGAGTGGGTGGTTGGTTCGAGGAGTGAATGTGTGTGTGCACACTACCTAAGCGGAAATGGATGCGCAACACTTAAGTGGCACAAATTGTGTGGCATGTGTGGAGACGTTGGGCGCGCATTCAAACTATCCACAGATTGCGAGATATACTCGTTTACTATAATATACACATGTGCATGATGCCGACTGCCAGGATGTGAAGATGCAAAGACGTGGCCAGGTGAGGCAAAGAGATGCCAGCAGGCTGCAAAATTTGATGTATAATAAAACACAAATTTAGCGGCTTACACAATGCATATCACTATGAGTGAAAATTGTCAACGTTGCAATGTAGTTGTCAATTTTGCAAAGCAACTGTAAAGCCTTTCTGTATTAGTCTAATTTACAGGTTGACAACAATGCGAAAGATAAGTGAAGTCTGGCAGCTGTGCAGTTTGTCGAGATGGAAAGGAAACACTTTTAGGTTTGACAACAATGAGTAAATATTACTTTTGCAATGTTATCACTGTGGAGAAGACGTGCAACGATGCGTTCTAATAAATATTGCTTTGAACCATTTCAAATTGAAATCGTACATATTAAAGCTATGAAGTTAGGCAACGTTGCAACAGAAAAAAATTACCAAAGCATATTGAATTGATGAAGTTAAACAATGCGCAATGAAGTCGGACAACCTGGCTTGGTAGTATTAGCAAAGATCCAGTGAATTTTGGCAACGTTGCTCGGTGCTGTGCAACATTCCAGCAATGTGGCATTGCAACTGGAATGGATTTCACTTAGAAATCTAGATGCTGCTGCATTGTGCCACAGTGGAGGGACACCCCATTGGCAACAGCCGCTGTTACACGGTGCGTTCCCCTGCCCCACCTTCATTGCCATAACAACCGTTAACCGAAAACACATTTAAAATCAGAGCAAACCAAACAAATTTCATAAAAAGGAAAAAGAAGCAGCAGCAAAAAAAAATGTATATGCGACGACCAACAGCAAATCCAAAGTGTAAACATTCACAGCCTTTGTGTGGAGCCACTCTGAGAAATAGGCAAACAAAGAGCGGGGGAAGCGGGGCGGGGTGAGCGACATGATAGAGGGACGGGGGAGTAATGCTGGCTTAGGAGCAGTTGGGGAACAGTAGACAATGCGGCTCACAGGCAACAGCTTCCTTCCGAGCTGACGCGCTGCGTTGGTTTCTGATCCAGCTCCAGCTACTGCGGTTGCTGCTCATCTGACGTTTGATGTGCAGCGCACACGATGAAGTGTGTGTGTGTGTGTGTGTGTATGTGCGAAAGGTGTGAGGGAATGTGGGAAGAGGATTTAGTGGGGTGGGTACAAATCAAAAAGGGAACACGGCTAAGTGGGGAAGCGGAAGGGGTTTGCGGCTTGGGAATGTATCTCTAACAACGCACCCAACGACTGAGTGACTGAGTGACAAACGGCACCAGCCAACACGCTATTTAAAAATAAAATATAAAATGATAATAATAAAAAGAAGAACAAACAAAAGGAAATAAGAATGCTATAGTCGAAAGTGCTCGACTAAGCGATACTCTTAACTCTGAAGCCAATGCTTTGATTCGCAAATTGATTTTTAGGAAACTCAAATATAAGTTTTGCAAGTTATATCTTGTTTACTATTCGATATTGATGACAGTTGATATAGTGACAAGATATAATACATGTCAAGTTGAAGCACCATTAAAATTGTGGCAGATCGACTCGGCTGTTGAGGCAGCTGCATCCTTCTGCCAGTTGCATACTTTTGCACAATTTCATTATAGCCTTTTTAGCCGTTGTGAATGTGTTCAGGGTATAAAAAGAAGTAACAAAAACAGGCGAGATGATAGAAAGAAACGTCATGGATGCGGATGCGGATACGGATGTGGATGCGGTTGCGGATGGCACACACATTGCAATTGCTTGGCAACACCAGCAGCAGCAGCAGCAGCTGCAACAACGCCGACTGCAATGGGTAGTCCTTTGGGGGTGGTGTCGCTAATGAAGTCGCAAACAGGCAGCCGTTGTCGACGCTTTGCTGTTTTGCATATTCATTAAAAAATAAAAACAAAAAGACAATAAACATGTTGGTTGCGTGGCACTGCTAGACTATCAATTACCCTGCCACATGCTGCATAAATATATACATACGCACACAATTCGACATGCACTCAGCGAAAAAACATATACCTGAAATGAAAATTTACCTACAAACTATATATTTTATTTAGTGGTAAATTCTGAATATATAAAGGAGAGATATAAGAGAAAGGCTTGTCCTAAATCGAAAACCCAAAAAGTATTGTGTTTTTTTTTCTCTATTTTTGAAATATTTTCCATAATCTCGAAATACATATCTGATATTTAGAAAATAGTTATGACTTCTATATTAGATGTTATATTAGCTGTCATAAAGTTTAGAGTACGCGTTTGGCAAATAATCCAACTCAAAAACGATGGGAGATTGAATCCCCGTAAGTTTTTAAAATTTATAAGCTCTATTATGTGAAATCTGAAAAAACTAATGTTTAATAATAAATATAAGTAAAAAAAGCTACTATAAGAATTCTTCTTCTATTCATGCACACATAGAAAACCACACTTGAGGAAGTTGGACATTGTAGAAAAATTTACCCTAAAGAAAAACATTAATTTTTAAGATGCTACTTTTTGAATAATAAGGGGAGGCGACTTTGTCGCCAAAACCATGGCGAGTTTCTAATTCTAATTTCAATTTATTTTTCTGAGTGTGCATGGTTGCTTAAATTTGGAAATTACTAAAGTTAATGTCATGAATAATCCTCAAAGTGAAAGCAGAAATTTTCCATTTCGTTTTGCGCTGCAGTTAGTGACAATAATATGTTTGACGTTTCCCAAGCTCCAAAGGGAAAACGATGACAAAGTAAAATTCAGGTCTTAAATAGTACACATATAAGTTCGTATATAGGCATTGTTCTGGCTGAAGATTGAACATTAGCTTGCCTGATATCAGGGGGTTTCCAATTAAGAATCTAATCTATCCAAAGGAAATATAAATATTCGTACCTATCATTTAATTAGGCGCAAAAGAACTGAATCTTGAAAATTATGGTAATCGATTCTTATTGGTATTGGAAAAACGAAGCAAGTTATCGATGAAGTGAATTCAACTTGATTTGCCTAAGTTATACGAGTACTTATATATATGCTGCACATTTGAAGTCTCTAGTCCTTCTAGTCCTTGAGCAAGTGACATTCCTACACACAGACAGACAGACGGACAGGCATGACTAGATCATTAATATATATGTATATAGAGTATGTGTGTCGGAGATGCGTCAATCAGTCTGTTACATACGCTTGCACCACTCCATTATACCCATTGGGTTCAGGGTATAAGAAGTATAACGCAGCTCTAAATGCTTGCCTCCGCACGCCTTTATTTCAATAGAAATTATAAGCTTATGGCACTCCTAGACAATAGCAAGTCTGTCTGTTTTGGCAACACGTTGCCCGTTTCCATTTCCATTTCCGGTATCATTTTCATGAGCGTCTTTTGTTCTCGTTGCTAACCGGCCGCCAGGCATTAGCCGGCTATAATAAGTTTGCAGTGAAGTTTGGCAGCGTTGCATGTGAGTCGACGCTAAACATGTGTGAATTTTACCGTTACATGCTGCAGAAGTTTGCCAACGTTACATTAAATCAAACAATTTGTGTGAAATTCAAATCTAATTATACCAAATTTCAATGAAATACGAAACTATTTCAAGGTTCCAATCAATCATCGATCAAAGTGCATTTTGCACCAATTTCACCAGGATTGTACGCATAGATACCGAATTAATAACGGTGAATGTACGTAATGCTCTCGCATCTAATTACAATTGAGTATTTGGAGCAGAGTGACAGCAAAAGCTGATTGATTTTGAGAATATCATGCATTCATTTGGATTGGCATGAGAAACAATGGTTTTCAAATGAATTCACGAAAATCTCAAAATCATGAAGCTTTTGCTGTTATACTTGGCTTTCGAAATACTCAATTTTAATTAGCAAAATGTTATTTAGTAAATAAACTATATACAAAAATTAAATTTCAACTCAAATCCGATTGTGGAAAAAAAGAAACAAAAACTGACTGAAACATGAAATGCAACAGCTTCGCACTGATCTGCCAGTTAAGCCATTCTTAAAAGATAATACGTAAAGTTTGTGGCGCCTCGACTGCAATTCGCATGCGAAAGCATGCAACGAGGGTGGCTCGATTGCTGCCGCTTTGGCTTAACACTTTGCTGCTGCTGCTGCGCACCACCAGCAGCAGCAGCAACCAACAGCAACAGCAGCAGCAGCAGCAGCAGCAACAGCCAAGAGCAACACCCACCCAAAACTTCTGCTTCGTTTCATTTTCAAACAAAAACAAAACAAAAAATTCGTCGATTTTAAAACCGTGCCGAATGCTTGAGTTGGCTCGGGCTCGGGCTCGGTCTACGGCTCGGGCTCAGGACTCGCGTCGGTGAAACGGATTCCGATTTGGATTCGTTTGGCGTGCGCCGTGCGCTGTCCGCTGTGTGCTGTGTGCTGTGTGTCCTCGACGAGAGTATGCCGCATGCGGCATGCGGTTGTCTCGACTGCCAGACATTCATTTCATTTGATTTTTAACTGTCATCGACGGCAGTTCAGCTCAGTCCACAATACTGACGACGACTCAAGTGCCCAGTCACCGTGACAATCACAGACAATAGTGCAGACCCGGTTCTGATTCGGATTCTGATTTTTGGCCAAAGCTCATTTGCTATATACCAATTATATTGCAATTTGTGCAACTTGTTGTTGTTGCTTTTTTTGTTTTTGTGTCAAGTGAATGTGTCAATTAGTTTGACAAGTGCCACAAAACATAAACAAATCATTTTTCGGTGCATAATCGAAGATCAAGTGGTGAGCATTTCCCCAACCATTAATATAAACTTAATATTATTATATTATTATAATAATGTCTTGAATCCAGTTTAAATATTTGTAAAGTGCAAGCAACAATATATTTATTTTATATCATATTATTTAATTAAATAGAATGAAATACTTTCTGTCTAAGAACACACTCATGGTAGATCATGATTGGAGCTTCAAATTCTTCTTAAATCAAGATTTTGTTTTTAATTTTGCAATTTTCTTTATCTCTGTCCAACTGAAATTCTGAATATGCAATTAGCAATTCTTAAGTGAATCAGTGTCCGATCTTCAAATATCAATCAATATTCTGTGATCCATATGCAGAAGGTACCCATTTCAGTTATGACCAACCTATGTTTACCAATTCCAACAGAGGATTCTTAAGGATGGCATTTTAACACAAGTACGGCTAAAATGCGAGTTTTCAAATTGAGTTGCGGTCTTCATTTAATAACCAAACCCTGGTCAAATGCTGAATATCGGCATAGTTTTGACAATTTTGAGAAAAGTTTTAATGGAACATACAGTTCGAATACGGCTCTACAGGAAGTCATTTTACCAATGTGATGACAAAGGCTATATCAAATAACATCGACTCAATAGTAACTGGTAGAAGACAAAGAAACATTTAAAACCAAATTATCGAGATTTAACATCATGAATAATGGGAAAAAAATGAATTCTTTTGAAAAATATATTCAAGTTTTTAATATACTTAAATCTATTTGCAACACATTCTGAACATATTAAATTTCCTAAGCTCGTGCCACAAACAAACCACTCAACCTCAGATGAGTGGACGAGGACTGAAGAAGTCCCAAATACAACGCAACTCAACCCTGATGAAACCCTAAAATGTGAAATCGCAAATCCTTGAATATCCTTGAAATCCTTGAAAGCATAGCAATTGCAAAAATTATTTAAGCATAACTCATAATAAAGCACAAAATGCAGCCAAGCGTCCAAGGATTGCAGTAACGCAGACACACTCATACACACACACACACACACACACGCACACACACACGCACACACACCCCAAAGAGACACACATCAATCTCATGGAGATGTCGTCGAAAAAGGGTTCAAATCAAATTCGATTAGGGTAACGATGTGTTGGCTCACATGTGTTTGGTCTCATGGCCAGGACCAGGACCAGGACCAGGACCCGGACTGAGGGCGAGTTAAGTGAGAGTTTGTCAAATTTACAGGCGCAGTGCTACCCCGAAAAGCGTGTTGTGCATTTGTCCTGCAGGTCCAGGACTAGCACACATGCCTCACACACACACACACACACAAACACAACACACACACACAGGCGCCACAAGTGGCACATTATTTTAATTCGCAGTCAAACGTTGTAACGTTTACACCAACGACAACAACAACAAGAACAACGATGACAACACTTTAGCAACAATTTCAACGTTGTGTGTGTGGGGGGGCGAGGGCGGAGCGCAGCTAATAGACAGGGGCAGTTACCAACATGTGGCATGTGGCACAATGCACAAAGTTTGGCCATAGTAGGTAAACAGCGTGAACAACTCAATTAAAGCGTTCCCAATTGGGCTCCCAGTCATTTGACTCCAACTGTTTTGCACATTTTCAAATGGCCTCAGTTTAAAACACATTTACAAAATAATATTTATGCGTATTTTAATTGTAGTTTGATTTTTTTATTTGTTGTACTAATTGGGCGCCAGCTAAGATCATTATGCTTGCAGTAGACAATATAGAAAACGAGCAAACTTCTTGTACCAAATCCTTGATGAAGACAACACATTGGAAGCTCTGTCAATTGATATTAAACTTGATTTTCGAACAATACTTCAATTTCAAGAAGACTCATTTCTGAGGCGTCCAATAAGATATCGTTAATCAGTCAATCTACACAACTATATATATAATATAATGCATTATAGTGTTATCCATTTTTGGAGCACCGACTTGGGCGTATAGCGATTATATTGATCAGTAACATGTGTATATATAAAATGATATAGCTCTAGATTTGAATAACAGCTAAGGCAGCTGAGATCACACATACATATATAGAAAGCGTACCCCGTTGGGCCACTGAAGTACCGTTGCAACTGTTGCGGCAAGGGTTGCTGCACGCGTCTGCTTGCTTTGACCCTTCGCAACCCAAAGTTGAGTCGCTAAGCCTTGTTTGATATGCCTGTAATTATGTTATAAGGTTGTTCCCGTAAAGTGACAGTTAAGTGGATGTGCTTGTCTCTCTCTCTCTCTCTCTCTCTCTCTCTCTCTCTCTCTCTCTCTCTCTCTCTCTCTCTTTATCTGTATCTCTCTCTCTCTCTTTATCTCGCTTTCTCTCCATCTCTATGTGTGTGTGAGCTCAGCTGAAACACAGTTCATTGAGGGTTGGCCACAACGGGGTAGGTTTGATTTATGATTAAAGTTTAAGATTTATGTACATATATCTATATATATATATAAATATTTTTGCATATATATATATATAGATATATGTACATAAATATATATATATATAAATATTTTTGCATATATATATATATATATATATAGTATACACTCTGCGAAACTCGATCAAAGGAACTCGATTTTTTCCTTACAAAATTGAAAATAAAATTTGTACAATTTCTTTTTGTTCCACAATTGTTCGCTAACGAAACATTTTTTATTCAAATTAAAAAAAAAAAAAAACAAACAATTTAAGGCACTAGTATTAAAATTAATATACAAATATACATATAGAAATAAACAATAACAAATTAATAATGTGTCCAGCCTCCAGAATTGTTTGTAACTTAAAACATTTTATTTGGCATCGATTGGGATTTGGGACGAATCCTCAAAGACAGTCTTTCGTTGCTGCTCAACTGTCTCAAACTGTTGATTACCCACTTAAACTCGACGGCACAGCTGCCCCCACATGTTTTCTATGGGATTCAGGTCGGCTGATCTTGCTGGCCACTCTAAAAGTTTAAAATCCTAATCCCGAAACCAGCCAAGACTGGCCCCGCGGCACATGTATTGGAGCGCTATCCTGCGGGAATAAGAGTTTTGGGTCTGGTTGATGCTCCATAAAGTTCACCAAACCTACGTCCAGCGGATTTGCATAATCCTCCGAGTTTATACGTCGTGAAATTATGCATATAAATTGATTTTTTAAACATTTTTTAATGTGAAGCCGATCGAAGGAATTTAATTGATATTTGCCTGTTGTTCCGTGCAGTGTCCTTGTAAGCAAGGATCTCAGCTATATGCTCAAGCGAGAGTATTTTTTCCATTCCCAGTCCAAATGTTTGTATGTAACTAATCTATATCCACCTATCAAATATTAAATAAATATATTTATTTTATTATCCCATCCAAAGAAATTCCATATAAAGCCCCGCTTACTTTTCCCAAAGCTAGAAACTGATTGCCTTTAATCGAATTTCGCATCGAAACTAGCTAAAAAAAAAAAAAATACAAATATGCAAAAATCTTGGAAATAACTATATATATATATATATATGTATATGTATATATATATATATATATATATATGTATAAATCAGTAGTCAGTCTCCGTGACTACACAGGTCAAAACCGCGAATTTTGATTCAAGAATTTTTGCATTCCTTAATGAAAATATTCAATTTGGCATTTTTAGGTCAAACCAAACTCAAATCAAATTTATAAATTCGTATTTTGATAAAGAGAACAGTTAACTTTATTTTCTAATAGAATAATCGATGTTCATCTAAGAAAAAATTTTATTTTTTTGACCACGTTTTTTGTTCACTTTTGACACGTTTTGCACTTGAAATCTAAAATTTTCGAGCTAATTTGTTAAACTGTGCTTACCACAAACATCAGAAAGATAAGTTTGCAACTTGTTCGATAAATTTTTGTAATAAATAAATTAATTAATTGATTTCATTTGTATTATTTTGTTTCTGTTTTATTTTACAGTGCTGAGTTATATGGTTTTGCTTAGTCTTTGAATTTGGCGGTTTGCTGTGGAAAATATTTTCGATTATCTAGTTGGTTTCGGGAATTAGAAAATTATGAGCATTTTTCGCGCTTCATCTGCTACTTCATGTGGCAGGTATTCCAGTGTGAGCGGGGAGCCGCAGAAATAGATCATTTGCAGCATTTTTTTTATTCGGATATTAAGGATCGAGTTGCCATCGTTTTGGGGCGTTTAATATTATTGATTGCTTGCAATGGGCAGATAGAGACAGAGACAGAGACAGAGAGAGAGAGAGAGAGAGAGAGAGAGAGAGAGAGAGAGAGTCTGTATAAATGTCAATCATTATACAGTTGTTGATTACTTCAATAAAATGATCACAGCTAATAAAAAACACAGATCAAAGATTACTTATCCTTGCAAAGCGGAGTCAAACTGACTGGCAGCAAAAAGATTAACGTATTTCATTCATTTGTATAGAAGCGACTCGACTTGTGATCCAGAATATATATATATAGTTTTTTGATAAAAGCACAAAATTGAAACATAATGATTAATTAAATTTTAAATTTTAATATATCTCCGGGAAATCTGTGACTGGAATAAATTGATCTAATTCGAAAAGTTCAGATATTTTCTGCTGTCTCTTTCTCTCTCTCTCTCTCTATCTCTCTTTGCCGCTCTCTTTATATATCCATAATACTATCAGTAAATTTTTTCTAAGTTCTTATCTCCGAGTTTACTTATCTCTAATCAATAAATTTCTATGGTTTAATTTCAGTTTTTTTCTGGGTTTGGTTAATCATTGTACTACATTTTGGGCCATATAATTTTGCTTTTTCATTTGCAATTTGAACTTGACTAATAATTTTCATTTTAAATTAATTATTTTTTATTTAGTTGAATTTGATTTGTAATTTGCTACATTTATTTAATTGCATAACAATAATATAAAATTAATTCTTTTGTATAATTTTTCTTGTGTTAAATAGTTTAAAAAAATTTTGCGTTTTCTTGAAAATTGATCAATTTTGGTTGAGCGTCTGAATTGGAATGTTTGAGAAGGATTTGCTGGAATGGAATTAAATCTTTGTGTCTGTGGGAAAAAGTTGCTGCTGCTTGCTTTAATTGTTGCAACGAGGTATGTAAAAGTTTTATATTTATTTGTGGCAACACAAACAGTAAGGCAAACAACTTGCAGTTGTTGTGGCTGCTGCACTTTTGCCAGCTGCGCATTAATCTCAGCTGCAGACTTAAGTCGCGCTAAGTTGGCCAAGTTTCTGTTGACGTTGGCCATAAAAAAAAGTTGACGCCAGCTGCTGATTGAATATTAAAATGCTGCCAGGCAGCCAGCAAACCAACCAACCAAGCAGCAGTGGCGGCAATTAAACCTCTGCCGCATCAATCAGTGGCCAGTGGCAGGGAGTGAGGGGGTGGGAGTTGTATAGAGTGGTTGATGCCACGCCTTAATTAGCATAATCTAATTTCAACTTGGTCCGAAATTGTAGCCGTCTTTCTTTGCGCTGCCAAAAAATGCAAATCAACTAACGAAACGCAGCCAATTTACTTTTTCACCCAACCCCGGCAACGTCGCCGGCTACGCCTGACGACAGTTGTTAAAAACTTTTATATTTTTACAATGAAATGAAAAAACAATAAAAAATATTATTTAAAAAAAAAATAAGAAGTAAAATCAAAACCAACAGCGACAACAACAACAAGCAGCAGCCGCGACAGCAGCGCTAAAAACTTTTTTGAAATGCGAAAATGAAAGAGCAACAAGACGACTGCTGGCTGGCAGGGGGTTGCAAGGGGGTGAGGGGGTGGCACCGCTTAGAATTGACAGCGACAGGATACAGGCAGCCATCGTGTGGTTGCCACACTCAACGACAACAACAACTTTGACGGCGTCAAGTGCCTCAACTGAGAACACAACAATTGAGTTGGTTTCTGGCGTGGCACGGGCAAGCATGCTGCTTGGGGCATGGGGGCTGGGAGAGTGTCTGAAAAGGGGCCTTGTGGCAACTGTTGAAACATTTAATTTGCTGGAATTTGGCGCGTCATGTAAGCTTATTAACAGACTAGCTGACTGTGCCTGTGTGTGTGTGTGTTTGCCGCTGTGTGTGTGTCTTTATGCGGCATGTTTTTCTATGCAAATTTGGTGAGTGTGTTACACACACACACACACACACACACAAACACAGAAAAGCACGTGGCTGGAATGGCAGCAATAATCCCAGCCGAAATCTGCAAGCGCTTCTCCCTTGGGTGCTACAGAGTGAGGGGCTTCAGTTGAGGGGGGCTTGTCTAAAAGATATACCCATATGTGCATATATTCGCATCAGATTGTGGCATTTTGAAAGTAACAATTCCATTCCCAAGCACGCCGAATATTACATACCCTGCCCATATCTAAATTCCAGTATAGATTACACAAAATAAACCGACAGATTATTTCTATGGGATCATAAGGAACTTGGTGACTTGATGGCAAATCTTCACTTCTCTTGTACGTTCAATTGTGGAACACACATCTGGTAAAATAAAACTGGCTGTTCACAGATAGACCCCACCTAGATGTTATGCTTTTGGTTAAATTACTTAATGCTGAAATCGCTTCATCTGCATTAATAGCCAAATTCATTTTTCTTTTTCCCCTAAATATACACGTTAAAATTGCTTCGGTTTCGAGCCAGTTAAGAACTCATTTTTAGCCAATTCATAAACGCTAAAGGTCTGACACAGACATTTGACCATTTTGCATTTAAATACTCCCAAAAATCGAATGAGTATTTCAAATTTAAATATCAAAATTTTATTTGTAATTTAATTGAATTTGTTTATTTTATTTGTTGATATTAGTTGGACATTAAATAAATAAATAAATAAAAGTGGAGATTATTGGATTGATTCAATATAATATTGTATATTTAGTAATATTTCAATGACTTCGGGGTTTCTTCTACTGCTGAACTCTTCAATGTCAGCATTCATTTCATTGCTTGATTGCCATGAATTATAATAATTGAAAGAAATGAACAGTTTTCAAAACTCTTTTAAAATGTAGATATATATAGATAGATAGCCACAGTTTATGTGTACATACATACATATATGTACTATAGTTCCTATAGTTGTCGGAGCTATTTGAACAGCAGTCGTTGAGTTGAGTACACACAGACTGACTGGGAGGCAAATGGGAAATCACATTTAATTGCCATTAAATGGAAAATGAAGACAAGCTCAAGAGCAAGTAAAAGGTAGACAACAACAGGAACAGTGAACGAGGGGTAAGGGGGATGTGGGCGTGGATACATTGAAAATGAAGACGTTCACAAGGACAATGCAAATATGGATATAAATCTCAACGGGCGTCTTATTCAAGTCAACAGCAGAAGCGACGCAGACGTCGGCTAAGACTTAAAACTGAAAATGACAAAAAGATGCATTTTCTCTGTAGATGGGCGTGATTTTCAAATAATATATATAAAGCTTATATATATATATATATATATATACAATTATATACATATGAATATTAAATGTTCTTTGGCAGCCACAGGAAATATCTGTAATGAGAAAAGTCAGAAGAAAAGTTATTTAATCAAGAAATCATGATTAATCTTAACATAAGATGACAATATTCATATTGTTCCAACTGTATTAAATATAAATAAAAAACTTTTCAGATTTCACACAATAGTTTAAAATTTTCATCTTTTTTTCCATTTAAATTAATTAATTTTCAAAATTCGATAAAACTTATAAATTTAATTATTGCATTCAAGTATAACTCCAGATATATAAATAGATATATAGATATAGATATAGATATGGATATAGATATAGATATGGATATAGATATAGATATAGATATAGATATGGATATAAATTTAGAATATTATTTCTTTTTACGTAAAGCTTGCAACACATTTTAGACAGCTTTCCCAACTTTTCACAACTAAATTTAAATTTATTTTTTCTTTATTGTTTTTTCCTAACTGCAAAACATTTCATAAATTATGTTTTTAATTCAATTTGTTGATTTGAAATAATTCTGTGTCGACTGCTCCTAAATAAATACCGATCTTCTTTTAGCACTTCCTAACTTTTATCGTGTTTTTATACCCATTGAAAATGGTTAAAAGGGTGTAATGGAAGTGCAAGGTGTAAGGCAGAACGAAGCTTATCCGACCCCATAGACAATATATTGTATATTATTGATCGGCATTCCCAATCAAGTCGATTTGCTCATGTTCGTCTTGTAAAGACCAAGTTTATATAACTGTATCGATAAATTCCTAGCCATTCATCGATATCGATAAGAATCAATTATGAACTGTGTTCAGCGTATTTGTTTGATTATCCGAAAAGTTTACGACTTCTGATAGCTGATGGCATCTGCTAGTCGAGGTGTCTAAATTATAGCATTCCAACTTGTTTGTATATATATATTGCTGTAAATCTGAAGCAATTGCTGCAAGTTTAAGTAATGTCTATTTTGATTTGGTATTAATCAATTAGGAGCATCTTGAATTTAAAGTAACGATTGCATTTTAGCTAATGAAAATGTTTCCGTTTCCGCTTGCAGCGGCACTCTGGCAACATGAAGGACAACAGCGGCAATGGTAATAGCAACAGCAACGGCAGCAACAACCCCAACAACAGCAGCACAACGGCCACCAGCGCTGTTGGCGTCACTGGAGTTGCTGCCACGCCCACTGCGACAGCAGCTGTGGCAGCAACAACAGCAGCAGCAACACAACAGCAACAGCATCAACCAACTGGCGCACAGCAGCAGCAGCAGCAACAGCAGCAGTTGGCGCCGCGCAAGAGCAACATTCACGAGCTGCGCAACCAGGATTATGTTAGCCGCCTAATGGCTGCCACGCCCCCATATCTATACTCGGCGCCTGTTGGCCCCAACAATTATTTCTTTAGCGATATGCTGCGCTCGTTGGTGCAGACGCGCAACAATGAAACCGCTCGAGTATTGCAGCTGCAACAGCAACAGCAGCAACAGCAACAACAGCAGCAACAACAACAGCAACAACAACAACAACAGCAGGCGGCATTGGTGCGACGTTCTCGTAAACGCTCCTGGTCACACCGGCCCTACTACGAGCAGCTGCGCGAACGACGCGATGCCGAGGAGAAGCAGCAGCAGCAGCAGCAACAGCAGCAACAGCAACAGCAGCAGCAGCAACAACAGCAGCAACAACAGCAGCAGCAGCAGCAACAGCAGCAACAGCCACACTCAAACAGCGCCGCAACAACTGAAAAACCGCTGGAGCTGACCAATAAGTCAGCTGCCACGCCCACACCCACACCCTCAACAACGCCCACGCCCACGGCCACTTCCACACCGTATGGCTACAGCAAGCTAGAGACGAAATCCTTGACAAAGGCTGCACTGGGCGGCGCTGTGGACAACAGCTGTCTGGATAATACGCCGCCGGCAGCATCGTTGCCGCCGCAGGATTTGGTGTTGCCACCGCCGCCGCCGGTTTGGTATCCACCATTGTATGCACCGTATGGCATCGATCCGCTGCACTTCTTCATCGATCTGCGCGTCTCCGGACATATTTACGATCGCAAAAAGGAGAATGTCTCGCCGCTGTCCAACAGCAACTTGTTGCCGACAGAGGATGCAACTGGAGCAGCGGCAGCAGCAGCAGCAGCAGCCGGTGCTGCAGCTGGCGTAGCTGGTGGAGGCGGAGCTGGAGTAGCTGGTGCCATTGGTTTGGGCAGCAGCAACAATTTGTTGAGCAAACAGCGTCATGGATCCGCCTTCACAGTGCCCATACCCAAGTCAGCGCAGCAGGATGCCATCAATTTGAGTGCCGCAAGCAGCTCGGCCGGCATCGGTGTTGGTGCACTCAACAAATTCGAGCACTATGCCAAATACTATGATCTCGGCGAGAGCAAGGAGAATCAGCCGGCGGCAACAGCTGCGGCTGCCGCTGCCGCCGCCGCTGCAGCTGCAAATCTATCGAAATCCGGTGCCAGCTATATGCTGCAGCATCTGCCACGCCTCTACAGTCAGTTTGCCGCACAGCAGCAACAGCAGTTGCAGCATCGGGAGACATCGGACACTAAGTCAGAGTCGGCGGATCTGTGCGATGAGGATTCGTTGGGACGGGGCTCCAGTGACATTGGAGGCGCCTTGCTCGAGACGGAGAGCAGCAGCGTGCAGCATGATCGGGACATCGATGTGGAGATCATTGATTCCATCAAGTATCGCACAGATGGCGAGAGCAGTCGCTGCTCCAGCAACGATGAGGCATCCGTTACTCAGATCGACTAAGTGACGGTGTCATCTTCACCAAAATTGCAGCTCAATAAAAATCGAATTCAAATATCGAATACAAAATGTTTTTACTTTGATTCCTTTTCTGGAAAACTTTTCCTCTGAATACGGTTCAGCTTATAGCAAGCGAAAGTCATCCAAATTGTTCATCATTTCTAGACTATAGTTTGGAAAACATCTTAACGAAAATATCTGCAACGATTTTCCAAAGTAAGAAGAATAGTATTCTTACAGTGGCCAACCTGGGGACAGATTACACAACTCAACAAGATTCTATGAAGCTCAGCTAACTGTGGCCTGGCTTCATCTACCGCATCTCTGGAGTTATCATTATTGATAGTCTGTTATGTAATAGATTGCAAATCGATAACATCGATAAATGCAAATCGATAGTTCCACATTTCTCACAACATTTGAAAGCTAAAGTCCCCATCCACTGTCGACGTCCTTCCGTCTGTCCGTCTTGATGAGTATGCGAATATCAGAGACTATAAGCCTTTGGCACACCAAGTTTCGAACGAGTTTATTTAATTAGATCGATAACTGCCACCGCTTTGCAAAAATCGATAGTTTTCCTTCTATTATTATAAATTGGGGCTATTATTATATCACTGCGATCTATAAGGTATATTGTGTACCCTTCGGAGACTATAGCTCCTCCTCTCAACCAGAGCTCCTCTACTAATACTAGAACCTTTGTTAGGTTGAGGGCTTCCATGTCCTGACACGCGTCCCTAGAATGCTGCATCTTTTCCTGGTTAAGGCGACACATTCTGCCAGGATGTGCATTCCTCCACAAAACCTGCTGGCCTAATTTAGTTAGGTGACTTCTTAGTCAACAATGTCCTGTCCATAGACCGGTGAGTATTCTAGGCTTGTTCTTTCCCATGGATATTACCTGTTCAAATCGTTTTTGATTATAGCCAACCAAAAGACTTCTGACTTGTCGGAGTCATGGCGCCTCTGCCCAGCTCCGTTTTAGCCGCTGTCTTTCATCGCTTCTGCCTTTCTATGCCACAATACGGTTCTGCCCCAGCGGCTTCTTATAAATATATATATTTTACATATGTTTATTATTGATCAACTGGACAAATGTCCATCAGATTTTTAGATATATTTTCAATATATAAATCTTTAGTTCAATTTTCACTCAGTGCTGCAGTTTCAACTGTATTTTGTGGTAACTGCGCGTGTACCGTTAATTGACATCGCATCAGTTGCGGCTCCATCAAGAGAAATGCTTCAACACCAACGGCATATTCTCTCTTACCCACTTAGCCACCCCACCCCCACCCCCACCCCCGCAGCCCCCCTTAACTCAGGCTCCACAAGCAAGCTAAAAGTATGCAACGGCAAAAGCAATTTCATAAATCATTTGACGCCGTCGTCGTCACTTTTGTTGTTGTTTTTGTTGTCCTCGCCTGCCTTAAGGCATTTTTTAAATGTCCTCCTTGTCGTCGCGAATTGTCGTGCAGCCCCAGCCCCAACCCCCACCCCCCCTCCATCCCCTTCGCCATAATCCTCATACCTTGTTCTGTTATTCCGCTACCCCTCCCCTTCGACAATCTCCTTGTCGCATTACACGCCTGACTACGCTTTGTGTAAATTAAAACTGCTGCCGGCTGCTGACACGAAAACCAACACCCCCTACAACCACACCCCCCACCCCCCAGCCCCAGCACCAGCCCCAGCGCCAGTCCCCCTTTTCAGCACCCAACCCTTAGTTGTGGAACTGTATGTTTTAACCATAAGAATTGCCAGCAACTTTTTCAATTCATTCATTTTTTTATTTTTTTTGCATAATTTTTTTTTTATTCTCGCAGAGGATATTAATTTTTTCACCATTCATTGATTTTGTTAGCGCATAATGAACATGCACGAAGGCGACGGGAGGGGCAGGGTGGGTGGGGGGCGTTTTTGGCCAAACTGGGCGTGGCATTGGCAATAAACAGTGAATAACTTTGGCGACAATTCGCTGGCTCGTTTCCGTTTCCGCTGTTGCTTATACCCTGTACAAAAATTCGAGAGCCAAAGCAAATAGGGTATACAAAATATACGAAAACGAAACTACGACCCCATATAGTATATATATATATATATATACATATTCTTGATCAGCATCACCTTCTTAAGGCTATGTTAAATTACAGAAATGAAGAATGTTCTGTGCAAACTGAGCAAACTGACGATGAGAAAAGATTTTTGTATTTTCAGTAAAATAAGATTCTCAACATTATCGGATATCGGTTAAGAAGAAATGCTACTGGTTTATGAAGAAGTATTACAATCGTATTTGCAAAATCAAATTATAGATTCTTAACTAAATATTTTACAACAAAAGACTTTTCAACCTTCTAAGAAATATTCAAGCTACATTTTAATGTAAAAGTAGAGTTCATTTTGAAAAACTGTTATTCCAAACAAAAACCATAAGTTAACTAAAATTGACATTATTTTATTGCATTAATGTTTAGGCAAACATAAATGAAATTAATACAAATGAGTATTTGAAGTGGATTTGCTTTGGCAACGGGACACATAAAAATCAAGGGACAAATATATAGTATAAATCGGAATAAAAATACAAATTTCAGGCCGGGTAATTGGTAAAAACTGGCTGAAAAAGAATATTTTATTTGCATTCCATATTTAAATATATTTTGTCATCGACATTACTTTTCAGTTATAGCTGCCATAAATTCCAATTTTTAGAGGAGACTTTGTATGAGAGTATACTAATACTAATCACCTAATTGAATCATTATTATATATGACTATTTAATTTCATTTATTTATTTATATTATATTTAATTTTTCTATACTTATCAAAAACTTTGTAAGGTGTCATCGAATTTGACCAATAGCTTTTCAGCTACTACATACATAAAAACATACAAACAATACATATATATATATATGTATATATATTTGATATATGTGAGTGTACTTTTTATTTTTTAAATTTTGAATGGATTCGGATGAGCTTGCATATTTGTACAGCAGCAAACAGTCAAAACCTTTGCTATACAGCCCCTGCGCAATCGCACAAAGCATTCAAGCAGAAAAAATGCACTGGCAACCAATCAGGAACCGAAAAAAAAGTGAGAATGTCTGAGTCGAGAGAGCTCGACTAGCACATACCCTGCGCCCACATATAAAAATGTTGTTTCCGGTGTATTTCTTATTTGATCTAAATGCAAATTTTACTGCTGAACAATAATATGTAAAAAAAAATTTAAATCGATTTTTATTCCATTTTCTCTGGCTTTGAGATTATATATATATATATATATATATATCTATTATTAGAGTATAAATGTCTCAGAAAAAAATCGAGCTGAATTTAAAAATAAACTAACCTAAAATTAAAATCGCCCTGAAAACTATAAAGTTTTGTATTTGTTTTGAGAAATAATTTGTAAATTTAAAAAGAAAATTTTTAATAATTAGAAAATTTGTTATTTTGAAAAATATTTTCTATTATTACGAAATGGATTCCTATAATGTTGAAATGCAAAACATTGTTCTTGGAAAAAATCCACTCTGAAATGCTAAAATTAATAGAAAATTTATTTATTTTTTTTGCTTACGTTAGTCTTGGATAAACTACAAATTTTTAAGCTATAGGTAAAAAAAAAACATTAAGAAAATTAGACATGTTTTTTAAATTTGAGAAAAGTGAATCCTGTCTTTTAGAAATATACGTTCTGAATAAAATAGGTGAATTACACTTGGCTGCAAAAATTTTACGATTTTCTAAAATTCTGGACAGGGTATAAATTGTCGAGCATTGTGCGAGTAAAGTTTGCAACTGAATCAAAGCCATCGATAAAATGCGCTAAAAAAAAACCCAATCGACTTGTTTGATTTATGAGTGTTTTTGTTGTTGGTGCGGTGGGGTAGGGAGGTGGGGGGAGTGAGACGGGCCTGGATTGGCGGATGGTGGGAGGAGGAAGGGAAAGGGAGTCGCATCATTTTGCTATAATCGTAATCAAAATAAGTAGCTGCACAGTGGTCTACCCCTCAAACCCCAAACGGGGACGACAAGGGAAATTGAAATTCAACCTAATTGCAGGAAATTTACAAGGCAACTTAACAGCTGACAGATTTTAGCTGTTGCTCTTGCTCTTGCTATTGCGGGTTTTGTTGTCTGTGCCCAGATCCTTTTGTGCGTCCTTTCCAAATTCATAAATCTTGGCTGATGCTCATAATTCATGCAGCACTCGACGATTGGCAGCAGCGGGGATGTGGTTGGGGTTTGGCAATAAGCTCGACTTGCGACGGAAAAGTTTTTTTTCTTTACCATTCTAATGGCAAGACGCGAAAAGAAAAGTGAACAAGAAAACCAAACCGACTCAGAATTGGTGGTGCTGGGGGGTTGGGTGGGCGTTAAGGGTTAGAGCATTTGGTGTGTGTGCGTGGGGGGGGGGGGGAGATTGAACAAACAATGCTGCAAGTCCTAAAAGCATTTCTTAACCATTCAAGCAATATACAAATTTGACTCCACCCATTGCCACCGGACAAGTTGTAAAGTGCGTGGGCGTGTTGACAGCTTAGGGCGTTTTTTCTTAATTGATAGATTTGTTTATTTATGGGCCACGCTGACGAGGAAATGAAACCAAAATGCAATTAGTCACTTTAATGGTCTAGTCTTTAATCTTGTATAATTTAGCATGTTTCGAAGCAGCATTATCTTTGAAGGATACATTCGTTAATCATATTTATTTTGTATACATTTTGTAAAATAATTGAATTGCACTATGAAAGCGCTACATTTTACGCTGCAGTTTTGAAATAAAACTGCTTGCGCCATCTATCGCCTGCAAAATCAAAGCCGTTCAAATATACCAAACAAAATTGCGCCAACTAATGCTAGGGTAGATAAATGTTAAGGACTATCGATACGCTAAACATCGCCCAATTCAAAGTTGCTCGGATATCGATATTAACTCCGTTGCAATTAACTCAAGCAAAACATCTATGCTCATCACTAGCCTTAACCGTTATTGTGCGCCGCCATAATTATGCGCCGCCATTTAATTGTGCTAACTTATTTCATTTTGCCTGTTTGTGTTAATCGTGTGGGACGCCGCTATGTATTTGTCCCTTATAATTTCCATATTATTGAACTGCCTGCACCTTGGCCAGAGCGTCGGGGACATCGATTGCCCCACGTTGGCGTACAGCGACAGCTTGTCGCAGACACAGTTAATCGATCGCCTCACTCACGATTGCCGCTACGATCGCCTGGAGCGACCAACAACCTACACAGAGGCTGGAGCGCGTCTCCCCGTCGATGTTTACATGCGTGCATACATATATTTCATGCAAAACCTGGAGGCACACGATCTGCAATTCAAGATCTATGCACTGCTGCAAATGCGCTTTCTCGATCCCCGTCTCAATTTTCGCAATGTTTCGCCCAAACGACTGCAGCCCATTTTGGGTGAACAGCAATTGCGAGATTCTATCTGGCTGCCGCACATATTTTTGGCCAACGAGCGTGACTCCAGTATTTTGGGTAAGTCAATCAATTTAAAAAGAAAAATACAATATAAATGGTCATATTTAATGAACGTTTCCAGCAGTCTACTTTTAAATTTTGGTGACTTTTGAAATCGTGATTGATATATACGCCTATCGATTAGCATAAATTGATGTTATCGATTTCACGCACATTTGATACTGCATCAAGTTATTGACAATCGAGGTGAATTGGATAATTTCGTCTCAAAAGTGGTGAACTTTTGCATTGTTTTTGCTAACTGCTAAAATATTTTGTGCATTGTGATTCGATCATCCTTTGGATTAATTTACTTTGTGCCTTGAAAAAATTGCACAACAAATTTATTTTTCATTCGTAAGAAAAAATTTTATTATTTTTTTTATTTATTATTTTTATTATTTCAGGCACCACGGAGAAGGATATATTGACATCGATATCGCCGGACGGCACTGTGATTGTCTCCTGGCGCATTAAGGCCACGCTCTATTGCTGGCTAAACCTGAAGAAATTTCCCTTTGATGAGCAACACTGCTCCACGGTGCTGGAGAGCTGGATGTATAACACATCCGAGCTGGTGATGCATTGGGAGCAAAAGCGTCCAATTACATACGATCCGGCCTTGCATTTGACCGAATTCGTTCTGCAGAACTCCTGGTCCAATGAGACGGTAATCAATGCCGATCTGAGTGATTTGCGTCATGGTGCCTTCGCTGGCAATTATAGTTCGCTCAGCTTTACAGTTCATCTGACCCGTGTGGTTGGCTTCTATCTGATGGATTATTTTCTGCCCTCAATGCTAATTGTGGCCATCTCATGGGTATCGTTCTGGCTACAGGCGGACCAAGCACCGCCACGCATCACCCTCGGCACTAGCACGCTGTTGACCTTCATCACACTTGCCTCAGCACAGGGTAAAAATATTATGATATTATATATGATATGAGCGTAACAAGTTTAGTTTAGTAACTAAAACTTTCAGACGCAACTAAGCCGAGTGGCGTATCGACCATTCAAGTAATAATAATCTATCTTTTGTAAAACTTTGCCAATATATATATTATATATGAATTGCGTATCGACTATGCGACTAAACAAGAATATCTTTTTCTTTGAAATCCATAGGCAAAACGTTACCCAAAGTCAGCTATATAAAAGTATCGGAGGTGTGGTTTCTTGGCTGCACCATATTCATATTTGGCAGCATGGTCGAATTTGCATTTGTGAACACGATTTGGCGACGCAAACGCAATGTGCCGGTGAGGAAGCTCAACAGTCGCCACATACTCAAGTCGACCCTGTCGCCGCATTTGTTGCGACGTCGCAGTCATGCACGATCCCGTTCCTTCTCCGGCATTGGACGGCAAATGGACGCCAACTCGCTGGCCGGCAATGTGCCGTTCAATAACTATTTAACGGTCAATTTGCCAATAAATACAATAAGAGAGGGTCAAGTGATGACGGCGACGGCGACGAGACCATTACCCTTAACAGCACCTAACAGGAACAGTTCGCATATGCTGACCAGCAGCAATCGTAAATTGGATGTGACTTTTGTGGAGAGCGCTTTGGGCACTGCTGCAAGTGCAACGCCAATTTCCATGGCTGCCAGCAACATGGAACTACCCGATTTTACCAGCAATAGCACACACAATCTCTTGGGTGGTGAGGAATTCAGTCATAAGGAACAGATTGCTTCGACCGGCTGGACGACGCTGACACCACAGGAAATTGCTATTTGGATTGATAGCCGAGCGCGGTTTGTATTTCCGCTGGCATTTGTCGTGTTCAATCTATTCTTTTGGACATTTGTCTATTGTATTTAAAAGTATAATGTTTTTAAAGTGCTGTACTTATTATTGTTAAGATCAATTTTATATGTAATTTTTATGTTTGCCAGATTAAATAGTGCATTTCAATCGATTAGCATTTCATATTCAAATTGCGCGCGCAGTGTGTTGCATGTTGCACACTGGCAACAACCAGTGTTGGCTAACAATATTCCGCATTGTTTTTCGTTCTGCAAATAGAGATGGCAATTTGTTTGTCAATAGCGCAATATGACCTGAGTTAGAGCAGTGCAACTGTAGTCAGCAATGCGCTTCATTTTATTTTTTTTCACCACACATACGCGTACGCACACACACACGCAAACAATAACATCGGGGGCCCCAAAAACGCTCGTTAGCTCGCTCGCGACAACGACGGACCACAAAACATCGTCGTGAATGGTAAATGAAAAAAAAGAAAAAAAAATGTAAACTGCAGTTTTAACCCTACGCCAAGCAAAAAAAAAAAAAACGGAAAAAAAGAACGGCAAAGAAATTAAGCAACAAAACCAAAGCAGTCGAGTAGTACAAGTGTCAAAACATAAACAACAAGCAAGAACAAAAACTAAACAAACGCAGATCGCTGCAACTGTGAGCGTCCGTGCGTCTCTCTCCGCATGCGTGTATGTGTGTGTTGTTATTGCATTGGTTTTTAAAAAAAGAATACAAGGCAATTATAGCATTTCGGATGCGTGTAAATGCTAACCGGTAAAGTTAGCAGCGTTTTTTCCCATACCCCTTGCTGCTACATGTGCAACGCCACCGCCGCGAAAACGCAACAACAACAACAAACATAGAGGAAGACGCAGCGAACACGTTGTCCTGCAACTGCCTTCAAACTGGAGCAGCGTCATGGACACCATTTGTAGGCTGTGCTTTCAGACAGCAACGGTGAGTGCAACAAACAGATAAACATTTTATCTATTTTGTTGTTGTTTTTTTAATGTGTTTATTTGGCGGGCGCAACAAGCAGTTTATTTTTTGTATTTCTATTGATTTCTGTGTTTGGAATTTTTTTTTTTTAACTATAACAATTGAATTTGTGCGCGGATTTTGCACTGCTACTGCTGCTGCCGCTGCTTGTGTTGCTGCTGCTGCTGCTGCTGCATTGCTGCCATAAAATTGGGTGGGGGTTGAAAAGCGCGCGCAGAACACGGCGACCCCAATGGCAAAAGTTTGGCTCGCGCACACGCACACTCGCACATACACATATGTGTATCTACCTCATGTGTTTGTGTGTATTTTGTATTTCCCCCTCCCCCGCGCCCCTTCTCAACTATTGCTGCCGTTTATTTTTAGCCAACTCAGTCAAAGTTGCTCAAGCCGCCAACTTGAAAAAAAATATATTACACACACATATGTATATATGTATGTGTATATACAAATATAAATGTTTGTATGTATATGAAAAAAAAAAAATATTTTTACATTTCGTTTGTGCGCTGCTTTTGATTTTGACTCCTTTTCAACAAGCGCACACAAAACGAAATAATATGAAAAAATAAAACAAAATGACAAAAATTCCGCTAAGGTAACAGCGGCGTGCACAGCGAGGGGTTATAAACTTAGTAAGGCTAAATTGCCGCAGGGCAAAGCCGGGCTTTGCACACACACACACAAACACACAGGCGTGTACACACACACACACCGATGCAATTGTTCTTTGAAGATTAGCAGCAATTGTTGCTGGAAGCGCAGCTTTGTGACGTCACGCTGCTCGTACCCCGTGCGACGACGCCTCTGTTCTCTGTGTTCGCAGCGAAACAAAACAAAAACGAAAGAATAACAACGCTGTAGAGAAAAAAAACATGAAATGAAAACAGCAAACCAACGCCGTCGTTGCCGTCGGTGTATGTATTTGTTGTTGTCGTTGTTGTTGTTATTGCTTGGTGCTGGCATTTCGGGGTGCACATGTGTGTGTGTATATATATATATGTGCGAGCTCCTTGGCTGTTATTATTAGGAGATGACGCTAGAGGGGGGGGTCTGTGGAGGCTGCTTCATAAAAAATAAAAAAAAAAAATAACAAAAAAACAAGTAAAAACTTTTCACTCGAAGTCGGAATCTACGTCTTTTTTTTTTGATTCGGCTCAGGCGACCGGATCGGTCTACTTTATTATATATACAAGCCATGGGCACAATCGCTGACAAGAATTCTTCTATTAAATAATCATTTTTACCAAGAAATATGCGTCTCATTATATGTTCGCTACATAGGTCAACTTTTTCCATATAACATTAATAGAAATAATCGGTCGAGAGATAAGTTGAAATTTTATGGGATCGAGATAGATCGTAGATATATGTCACCGCTTTCTGATGCAATAGATAACGCTACATAAGTGTAGATTAATCGGATCAAAGTCAGTCGTGTGACTAAAAACATCTTAATTAAATCTTTTTAAAGCGCAAAACATATTTGAATAATTATATTATTATTGGACAAGGGTATGTAATAATCGGTGTGCCCAGACCGTTCTTATTGGATCGATTTTTTTTCTGTCTTTTTTTTCTTGCAATTTGAGCGTCCAAAAAATAGAACGATATATGAACATTGTGTTTGTATAAAAGTGCTTTCGTTAGTTTTGCTATTTTGCTAGCACAGAGAGTAGACCATTCTGGGAGAGCACAAAACAAAGAACTAATAAATAGCAAAGCATTTTCCATCATTGGAATATTCAATCGTCAAGCAGAACGCAAAAAAATATCAAAATAGAAGAAAAGAAAAAGAAAAACATAATATTTAGAATTCCGGTCTGGTCAAGGGTGAAGATAAGTTCTTTTTTGATTTTTTTTCATTTCTTTATAAACTTAACCAACACAGTATCTTATTTGTTATATATTTTTTGTTTGCCTTGCCTGTTTACCAATTGGATTCGCTTTATTAACGATCTTTCTTGCTTGCTTTTTCTCTCTCTCTCTCTCTCTCTCTGTCTGTCTAATTACAGTTATTCCAAGTGCCCGGCTATAGCATACCAACGTGCGTGCGCTGCTCGGAACAGTTGACAAACAATTCAAACTTTCATCAGGCGGTGCGTGTGCAGGACGGCGCAACTGCTGCTTCTGTGGCGGCCGCTGCGGTAGCTGCTGCCGCTGCAGCCTCATCAGCAGCGTCTTCCAGCGACGGTGATGCTGTGGCGGCACAGCTGACGAATGGCAGCGCTGTCGCAGCTGTGCTACAGTTGCAACAGCAGCAGCAGCAGCAACAACAACAACAACAGCAACAACAACAGCAACAACAGCAACAACAACAACAACAGCAGCAACAACAACAACAATTGCAATCATCAAGTTCTTCCGAGAATCTACAATCGCAGGACGATTCTGAAGATGTAAGTACATATAGGCGGAAGAGTGAGAGTAAATGAGAGCGCACGAGTATAATTTTGCAGCGGTAACAGTGTTGAATAACGACTCGGACACACACTCACACACATACACAGTCTTACTGCAATATTCCTGGCGTTGCACTTGTCCATTGCTGTCTTAATATTGTTGTTTTTTCCTCACCTCCTCCCCATACATAACTGCAGATTACACTGGCAGTAAATACATACATATATATACATACATGAATATATACATATATATTATATATATAAATAAATATATATTCATAGTTCGTTTCTTCTTGCTCTTGCTTGCTTCTTTACGCTTTGCTTGTGCCTTTGCCTTTCTTTTTCACACCGCTGCACTGAGAATATTGGCAACAGCAGCAGCAACAACAACAACGACAACAAGACAAATGCCCTACATATTGTCTGTACATGCGTATTCGGACAACCGCTTAATACGATTGCGTTCCTTTCTTTCATATATTTTTGTATTCTTTTATAAACATGAATTCATAAATTTGTGTGCGCATATTTACAATCCTTGTTAAATCGGCTTGAAGTCTAATTTGGCTTTACTTTTTGGCACTAAAGCATCTTTACTTGCAATTGAAGGGTATTTGTGCTTCGCTTTCACCGGCTCTTTTTTTTCCCCATTTTCTTTTTTTTATTTTGTTTTGTTTTTTTTTCTTTTTTTTTTCATTAATATCTGCGCTGTTTGCTTGCCTTTTTCTTGCTTTGCTTTTCACGACAACGGCGGCGGCAGCAGCAGCGACAACAACAACGTCAGAAGCAACTGCGACGCCGACGTCGACTGCACGACGTTTTTGTGCGCTGTGTAAAGCGAAAAAAATTCATTTTCAGTTGACGCTTTTGTGTGGGTGTGCGTGGCACGCAAAAAAAAAACCTCAATACAGAATTTAGCAAAAAAAAAAAAAAATTAATAAATAAAATAAATAAATAAAAGAATATAATACATACGCAATAAACAAAAATTAATAAATCGCAAAGGAATTTGCGCATAGAAATTGAATTTTGCAACCATTTTGACCGCCAGCTTGTTGAGCGTAAGTTTCTAATGCGTGTGCGTGTGCGTGTGTGTGCGTGTGATTGTGTATGTGTGATACTTGCAATTAGCAAAGCGCTCTTTCGCTCTTCTCTCTCTTTCCCTCTCTCCCTCTCTCTCCCCCTCTCTCTCTCTCTCTCTCTCTCCCTCTCTCTCCCCCTCTCTCTCTCTCTCTCTCTCTCTCTCTATGTCTCTCTTGCCAAAACAAAAAAATGCAATTGTAATTGTCAACACTGGCGCTCTCTCTCATTCAACGCAGGTGGATCTGATATTCAACGAGGAGGGCTCCTGCCCGCTGTGCAACAAGACGTTCTCACGCAAATCCTCGCTCATGACGCACATACGAAATCACTCGGCTGAGCGCAAATTTGTGTGCAGCTATTGCCACAAAGGTGGGTTTACTACTACTACTACTACTCCAAGTCTATCCTACTATGTCTATAGCAAGCCCAAATATACAATTTGTCTTTAACTACTAGTCAGAGATCATCATCCATCATTCATCATTCATCATTCATCATTAATCGTCACCTGCAAGTCGCCCTCAATTTTCCGCTTCTCAATTTTATAGTATGAGTGTATATAGTATATAGTATAGTGGTTCCCTCAAAGTTATAATTTGATTTTGCCAATACGGTGAAATCCTTCTTGCTCTTGACTATTACTACCATCCTTGTTATCGATTTTTGTCGCAAACTACTCTCCGATGCCGATTGCCCAAGAATATTATATTAGCCGTAGTCACACAGACCGTCGTCAAATAAAATAAAAATAAAATTCGGTTGCAGATTTCAATTTAGTTCCGGTTTGACAGTTTTGATTCCAATATTGAAACATTTCTATATTCTGAAAGTGTAATATATATTATAAGTACACCTAGAGGAATATAATAATAAATACGTGCTTCATAAGCCGTAGACAAAAAAAAAATATAGTAAAATTATAAAAAATAGATTTAAGACGTCATAATTATTTAATAGCCGATTGTAAATTCTGTTGTAAACCTTCAAAACCAGGAAAGCACATCGAAACGAATGTCGGGTTTTAATCAAGGACTGAGGGAATATTCAATTTAGGTGACGGTTCTGGTTAGGAACAATATATATATATATATATAAATATTTTTTTTTATGCAAATATGATTACTATAATTGACTGGCAATTTTCTCTCAGGCTTTACGCAGGCAGCTAATTTGCGCAATCACGAGCGCATCCACACAAATGATCGGCCGTATCAGTGCGTGGACTGTGGCAAGACATTTACCCAAATCACAAATCTGAACAATCATCGACGTCTGCATACCGGCGAGCGTCCCTTTGTCTGCAATGAGCCCGAATGCGGACGCAGTTTTGCCCAGGTGAGTCTTGTGTGTGTTACACATGCATCTGAACTATATTAAAATGTTATCTCTTTGGTTAGGTGACCAATCTGAACAATCACATGAAGTCACACCACAAGGTGCAGCAGTATTGTTGCAACGTTTGCAGCAAGAAATTCACGCAGGTCACCTCACTGAATCAGCATCTGCAGGCGCATGCCGGCGTCACCGGCTACTATTGCCCTCGATGTCCGGAGAAGAACTTTAAGCTGCAATCGCAGCTGCATACGCACATGAAGACACACGGTTTGGCATTTCCATACGAGTGCACCAAGTGCGATGAGAAATTTCTGCAGCAATCGCATCTCGATCAGCATCTCAAGATGCACGACGAGTTCAAATTCAAGTGCGACATCTGCCCCAGTAGCTTCAATCAGGAGTCGCTCCTCAAGAAGCATGTGCAGCGCCATGTCGAGGGTCGGTATCTCAACTGCCCGGTGGCAAATTGTGCCGAATCGTTTGCCGTACGACAACATCTCTCCAAACATTTGCTCACCAATCACTCACACCACGAACTGCCGCCGCCGAAGCGCTCCAAAAAGACCATCACACTGCAATCGCCGCAACAGCCGCTGGCCATGATCGGCCAGCCCCTGTCCCTGCAGCATACGACGGGGCAACGTAAGTCTCCATTCAGAACACAGACTCGACTCAACTCGTCTCGACTCGACTCAACTCTGTCCCAAATTGCAATCGCTTTTCTATTGATTCTTTTGAATTTTGTAGCATACACTTTAATACTTTTATATTTGGGAAAACACTTCATTATACTCTCACTCATTCATGGTGTTCCCCCTGCTCTATACTTGAAAGATGGTTTATATAGTCGTCTGTGTCCGTCTTTAAAATTTATAGCATCGTCAGGTGCAAATTGATGAAATCACATAAATGTCTCACAATTTTCATGTTAAACTTACCAACTTTATTTGGGATAGTTGGGAAACTCTTCCAGCTCTTTGTCTTCGTCACATCCAGGGACCGCTTATAATAAGCACAGTTGAGTGAAAGATGTCCACATTCTGTTTAATAGTTGCAGGAGTTTACACTAGGCAATGGGCATTTTCACACTCTCCCAAAGGAGAGACCAACTCATTAGTAGCATAGTTACCCTTGAAGACCCAATGACCCGGGTGGATATCTGTGTGTTGAGGGGAATGTGAAGAGATCTCCTTACAGCTGCAGTTATTTTCAAGCAGCTTCTGTTATCTGATAAAATACATTAGTTTTGTGGCAAATTTATGATTGTAACTTTAAGTAACTGGAGAGATTTCCGATCTAACCTAGTGATCAGTGAGTAGATACTTAACTCTACGGAGTTTGCGCTCCTTTGCTTCTTTAAAGATCGTTCTGTATACATTTTCAAATGAATCGATCGATACAAATCGATGGAACCACATATATAAGTCCAACACTTTAAAAGCCAAACCCACCCAACCCAAGGAGATATATATATATACATATATATTTGAACGAATCGTTTTCAAATTTCGATTTAGTTTAATTGTGAATATCGTTAAAACGATAGTTATCTATTTGGGGGCACTTTCTTCTTGGTTATCTTTTACACTTTGACTGCTACACTTGAAACTGTATTTGAATTATGTTTGTGTTATTCACGATATCTTTGGACTTTTTGCAGGGGGCAGGCCGCCGAAGAACAAGAACAAGACCTCACTGGCAACCACGGCCATTAAGATCGAGATCAACGAGCCGTTGCACAGTCAGCACATTATTAGCAGTGCCAGTGGCCTATCCATCCAGCAGCAGATCAATCAGCATATGCAGCAGCAGGCACAGCAGCAACAGCAGCAGCAACAGCAGCAACAACAACAGCAACAGCAGCAGCAACATCTCCATTTGCCCATGGGCCAAGCAGTTAAGGCGCGCTTCATACCCACTAAATAGAAATTAATGAAACCAACAAAGAAACACAGATAGATAGATATACAGAGCGAAAGAGAGAGAGAGAGAGAGAGAGCGAGAGAGAGAAAGCTGCTCAGTAGCGTTTACGATCGGTCTGTCGTGAAATTATCCCCCCTTACCCCCTACCCGCCCCCATTCACTAACAATAGTTAAGTTAATAGTTAACAATTTTGAACAAAACGCATCACATATCCTTCGAGCACTTACATAGACATATGCGTACATATACACACACATAGCAATATGCAAAAATACGATAGCTGTTTACTGATAGAGAAAACATATAGAACCGATAATCGATAAATTGATCCAACGATTGGTGGGGGCAGCTAACAAACACACAGACGCCAACTGGCGGCGGCGGCGCATTGGCTGAGGCTGCTGGTTCGGTTACACGGCGTCTCGCGCGCATGACGTGACGGACGCTGCAGCTCTTGCGCCTCTAGCGGCTGCCAGCTTGACGACTGCTGCGCCCTCTAGCGGCTGCCCCTCTCAATCGCTCAACCAAAACCAACAACAACAAACCAAATAGCAGAAGAAAAGGAAACAAAACAAAAATAACAAGTTTATATACTCTTGCTGAATGGAGTCCACATGGTGACATTTAAATCGATGTGCAATATAATACAGTAGACTCTCTAAAAATTGTCTTTTTTACAATCGCAATTATTTGTGCAATTATTTAGGTAAATAATTAAAAAAAAATAGAAGAAACATTTTTACAAAAATCACGCTTATGCAGATTAAGCAAGAACAAGTAATTAGATAAATGTTTCTTGATGCAGAATTTTGACAGACTGCTATTTTAACGATATCCAATTGTATGTAAAGTATTTATTTATTTTTTTTTGAAAACTGCGAATTGCATGTTTAATTGTAATGCTCAAAAAATAAGCGAGATTGAAAAAAAAAATTGTAAAAGTTGAAAAAAAACACTTGAAATTTTAGAGTAAAGTGTCTTGAACAAATCAACTTATTCGCGTTATTTTCTCTTGTGAGTTTTAACTTTTCCGAGAGTCTACTGAATTTAAGAAAAGATACACTTTTAAAAACACCCCTGCAAGGGTATTTAAACATATTTAAACATGCATTATAAAAAGCTTTCTACAAAATCAGAAAGGAATTTTAAATACAACCAGCAGCAATTTCATTGGGCAGCACCAGACGTAACGTAACGTCACGTCACATAACGTAAGGCAAAGCAACGCTAAGCAAACAACAAACAACTGTAACTTAAATCGAATTAAAAATGTAACAATTAATTGTAAAGAAGTAACAAATATGGCGAAGAACAAGCATAAGCAGTTTAAAAGTAATGCAAAAACAGAAGAATACTTACAATTACATATATAATTATATAAATATAAATACATTTAAATCGATATGTATTATAAGCCGTTAGCGTAAGTGTTTTTATTTTTTTTTTTAAATAAAACTTATAGAAAGTATGAAAAGTCAGCTGCGCAACTGAATATTATTTATGGGCTGTGAAGGAAATTTAATATATATTTTTAATAACTTCTTTGAGGTGATTTTCATTTAAATTTTGGAAATCTTTTTTATTCGTTTTAACTTTTCCAATTTCAGAACTATTTATTTGCAAATAGTACCGTTATGGGCACACTGTTGCACACAACGTGCGAGAAAGGAACAAATGCAACGGATAAGTGAACGAATGCGTTTCGCGCGTGCTTAACCCATAAAGGTAAACGGTGCAGCATGTCTTTTCACCAGTTCGTTGCACATGTCAGAAAGAAACAGAACATGCATTTGTGACCATCGCAGTCTCGCTTGTGGCTGCACGTTTCACGATATTGTTATACCCGTTTTACCCGTTTCTATTGTGCACAGAGCACAGAGAAATTCAACCAATGGAATTTTGTTATTAAAAAATGTTCACATGCATTCGCATTGCAGAATGTCATTAATAAATCATTTATTTTTTCATTTTGCGCCACGAGCAACTATAAATTCATTTTTTTTTTTATAAACAGAAAATCATTCTCCATTTTTTGATTCTTGACGTGCTTTCGTTGCCTCAAATGAACATCGTTTAAGTATTATCACTAAGCAGACAATTCATTATTCTACTTTTATTGTCTGCTTTGCAACGACCCCAAGAAGTTCATTTCAATTGGCAACACGCCAAAATAATAATTGCGCTATAATTGGTAATTTACATGTCCAAAGTAAATGATTCTCTTTCGCTCCCTTCGGCTGCGCGCAGCATTTGGATTGGCCTTCATTTTCATCGAGCACAGCAGAAACATTTTAATTTTAATTTCAGCAATTAACAGTTATGTTACTGTTTTCTTTGATTTCGCTTAACACCTTTTTGAGGTGAAGCTTAGTTCACCACCTCAAATGAATGAAAAGGAATTTGTAAAATTATTCAAATCTACCCATAAATTATATATATATAAATTCTTGATCGGCAACAATAGCAATTATTTTAGATGTTCAACACTTAAATACAATTTACAGTCATCCATTTTTGGCTAAACATTAGAGAAATCTTAGCATTAAACTATTATGATTGCGCAGCGTCCAAGCTGGCCAAGCGAACATCGAACTCAGACTTGTGCTCGTTCTTCAGATAGCGCCGCATGCCATGCAACAAGTAACGCAATTTTGGTGCACCCATCACGTCCAGCAGCAGAAGCATTAGCGTCTCAAAGCTATCATCGCCACCGGTTTTATAGGCCAGCAGCGCTTTGCCAAAGCTCCGAAACTGATCGCTATTGATGACGCTTCGCACCTATGGCCAAGAGAGAGAGAGAGAGAGAGAAGAATATTCAAGAATTTGCTGCTTATGTTCACAAAAAGAAGTAGCCAAATCACAAACCTCACGCAGGAAATCTGCACGCGATTCGGGCGCCTCTTTCAGCTCCGATTTGCAAACTGGAACTGCAGAACTATTGCTGCTGCTCGTGGCAGCTGGAGCGCCTGGTTCGATCTTGATCATGTCATTATTACCGATGAGCCGATAGCGCTTCTTGCTGCCCATGGATTCGTTGTGGAATGTGGGTGAGCTACGCTCACGCTTGTGTATCTTCACCAGATCGCGGCCAGAGTCCGCGTTAAAGTCGATGCTCTGCAATACAAGTCATAATTAACAAAACTAACACGAAAACAAAAAGTAAGAATGCTGAGCGAGTGAGCTCGACTACTATTATACCCTGTTAAATATATTCTAATTTCTTTTTTAAATTTGTAAGCTTAAGTAATTTATAAATGCATTTTTAGTGGAAGAAGACTCTCTAACAAAAGTGAGAAAGAAAAATACAATAATTTTATGATCGGAAATCGATAATTATCGATAATTGCAAAACAGTGGCCGTTATCGATAAAATTATATAAACTTGATCTGTGAATGGTAAACGAGAGCTTATAATCCAAATTTAAAGTCTTTGGGTCTTATAGTCTCTGAGATCCAATGTTTGGACAGACAGACATGGCCAGACTGTTAACCCTGATCAAGAATATATATACTTTATGGCGTGGCATATATATATATACTTTTGACCATTGCTCATCGAAACGATCCGGCCGCCAGCGAGATGGATATATTTCAGATCCAGATAGGTCTAAAACTGATTGACTAGTTTGCAATGAGCGAACAGATAGACGGATAGACGGACATGGCCAAGTTTATGCTGATCAATATATCAAGTGTATATGCATGTACATGTATATAGAAATAGTTTTCTTTGGCATTCCACAGACTAATGTAGTTGATGTCCAATCGGAAATGAAGAGCAAAGGACGGAGATCCTACCGTAACATTGGAGTTAAGCCGACTCATAAAGTCCATAGGATTGGGCGCTGTTTGACTTTGTGCATTCCGACCCGCAGCATTGGCATAATCCGCTGGCGTCCACGTCTTTATGGAGTTGGCCATTTCAATTTTGCTGCAAATGGCCAAAACAACGTTAGAAACAAAAAATAAAAAAAACTTCTCCATTCACTTACGCGGCCAGCTCGCTGGCTAGCTGAAATTTAGAGCTTCCCGTGCTTCCCGGTTCCCGTTTAATTTGTGTGATGGGCGCCAGCGTCAGCTGATCCTCCTCCTTGCTGCAGACGCTCTGCAGAAGCGGCTCCACAGCGCGCTCCTCCGGTTGGACCATCTATGGACACAGAGAGAGCATATGGAATCGTTACAAAAATATAGACTATATAGAGAATGGAGAGCTAACCGTTTGCTCGGCGTGCTTAAAGAACTGTCGCAGTTCGCGCACAATGGGACCGAAGGGTGAGCTTTGTGGTCGTGCACCCAAATGCCCGCGTATCCATTTGGACAGCTGCTGCACCTGCGACGCATCCTGGAAGCGAGCGTCGCACAGCAATATGGCGCCATAGTCGTTGCGATGACGAATAACGCGACCGATTGCCTGATTGACGGCCCGTGTCGCATCGAGATTGTACCATTCCTGGCCACTCAGCAATTGATTCTCCCTGGTGCGATTCGTTTCCAGATAGCGACGCTTCAGTATCACCTTGGGATCCTTGAGCGGTGGGAACGGTAGACCCGTTATAATCACCGCCCGACCATTGCGATCGGCAAAGTCCAGGCCCTCGGACACCTTGCCGCGACACACAGCCATAAAGCAGGCACCCTTCGAGTCCCTGATCGCCTGATAGAACTCCTCCATGGTGCTCGTAAACTGATCCTTGCTACGCGGCTCTAGAAATATCGGTTTGCGACTAGATATATCCGCCCACAGTCCACTCGCCTGCCACGCGTCCACGCACTGATTCAGCATCGGGTACGATGGAAAGAAGACCAATAAGCCATCTGGAACGATGCGTGACACGTTCAAAATTGTTTGGCCCAGCGATCTAATGTACTTTGGATTATCTCTGTCAATGGATGGGGAAAGTGAACGTAACAAACAATCGTCAAAATTAATGATAAAAAAAAAGTCAAGCTGCTTGAGACTTTAGCTTGTGCATTTTCAAAATACACTTTAACTATCCTTGTCCAATATACAATACAATATATTCATTTGCAAGCACGGCAATATTGTTTCTTCATGAAAATCTAGTCTCTCAAAAGTGCAAAATGAGCTTGCATAAAATGTGGAAAACTCTGTGCCCGTCCTTATGAATGCAATGCAAAGTTTTTCTCCGCTTTTCAAATTTGCTGTTCTAACCAAAGGAACTTTACTGGACACATTCTACAAGATAACTTTTCACTCACTAGTCGCCGTCAAGCAACATACAACATTTCGCAGCTGATCACTATTAGCACTAAGCAGACAATACATAGAGCCGTCAAATCGACAAAAAAAAACTGCATCCGATTTTTTCACAGGGCTCTGCCTGGGTCCAGGCGGTGATGCGTCGAAAATGTGGCAGGGGACGCGGGTCGCGTGACGAGCAGCGAACGCAGGTGATTATTTCACTTGACTTGAAATGAAAATCAGAGCCTTTTCTAGTAGACCTCAATGGGTTATGAATGTGTGCGAAAAAAGAAGCTATATTGTTACGGGATCGGATCGGGTAGATCGTTGAATGTGTGCGAAGATAGCAACGACAAAACTCTAGCCTTGTCTTTTTGTGCGCGAGCTGGCAATCGATTTTGAATTTGGATTTTTTTTTTGGCCTGATGTGTAAACTTTGGTAAAGTGTCGTCGATATACAACATTCTTTGTTTCCCGACGGGGGCACACACATATACGCATACACACAAATTTAGGATTCAACGGGATCGAACAAACTATTTCGCATGGCGAGTCAATGATACCCCTAAGATCTCTGCAAGACAAGTGTTGTCTGCTTAGTGCTAAATACGTTTATCGCTTCCTGTTGAAGTTCCCTTGAATGGATTTTTTTGTTTTATTAATTTGCATGAAAAGCTGTAGGCATTAGGCATTGGTAATTGGTTTGAATTTGATAGCTCAGTTCAAATATATAAATTAAAGCATTTTACTTGAACAAAGAAATGTGCCAAACAATCCAGAGACTTATAATTTTCAATACGAAAGCATTTTGCCATTTTTACAAATTAAAATATTGTATTTAAATTTAATTTGAATATTCACAACTCATCAAGTCTTCACACCTATTTCACTGTCCAGGTGTGTGTTTCATATTCGATTGAAACAACTTTTTCTATTCAATGTTATGTGCGATGACTTTTCAGCTGTTGTCCGCTGCATAGGTCAAAACATCTTATCTCTAATTCATGCATTTATACATATGTGTACATATGTGTGTTAATCATATGCAAGCAATAATATATATACATATATATATATATATATCTTATCTTTATTATCTTTAATTTAAACTACGCACATTGTTTTTTATACCCTGACTCCATTCAAAATGGTCTGAAAAGGGTACTATGAAGTTGTGCAAAAGTATGTAACAGGCAGCAGACAGCATCAGCGACCCCACAAAGTATATATATATTATATATATATATATATATTATTGATCATTATCAACAGCAGCGTCGATTTAGCTATATCCGTCTGTCTGTCTGTCCAGAGACTTCAAATTTGGAATACAAGTTATCAAATAAGTATATCACTTAATATCAAATGTAGATCGAATTTATTGAATTACCTCGAAAACTTCCCCCGTTTCGCCAAACATCGAACAAATCGAATTTATTTGAAGATTAATTAACAATATGAAAAATACGTAATCAGTTTCGATTAGGCGTTTAAGTAGAATAGATTGTAAATCGTTTGCCAATAAATTAAGTCGGATGGAATAGGTCCGAAACCAAGACTCCTATCTAAAGAAAAAAAAGAACTGCTATTTTTTTGTCTCTAAAGAGAGCCAACCTGACTGTTCCTGAGAGTCTGCCCTAAAAAATCACCGTACTATAAATTTAAAAAACTGACCGACAGTTAGAAAAGACCAACTAAAATTTTGATATATATGAGCTCTATGAAAGTGTCAAATTTGTGTTATATAAATATATATCATATTTAGATTGTATCTGGATTGAAATGGAAAAGCTCAAGTCTTTGTTTATTACTGATCTACCTCATTTGTAGTTGGCTATATATCAAGTGTAGCCCTTCTAGAAATGCTATAACTTACCGATTCTTATAGTTGGATATGAGTTGTTCGCGATCAGGTCCGGTGCCAATGATCTTGACGTAGACCTGGCCCTCATTGACAATATGCGGATTCTCTAAATGCTGCGCCACAGGAATGGCCAGCTCGGCGATGAGCGGTTTAAGCGGAGCCAATGTGCCGCTGGTGAGGATTACGCTGCGCACATGCATATTGAGTAGCTGCTCCATGCCAAAGCCGGGATTGAAACACCAGAAATTAATGATCTTTCCCGCCTTTGAGGCACTGCTCGCCGCATTGTTGCCGCCCTTGCCCAGCCAACCAGTTTGGGCCTTGTTGCTCGCTTGCGACTGTTTGCTCTCTTCGATCTCTGCGTGCACCTTGAAGCTGCGACTCACCTTGGCCATGATGCCCTCCTTGTTGGCAAACACAATGTTCAGCAGATCAGCAAGCACCATAAAGCTGCCACCTTTCCGCAGCATCGAATGCTGCGATGCCACCATGAGATACTGCACCAGTTTGTCTAACAGGGCTACAATTGTAGCACAATTGCCGTACGTAAACTAAGAATTATAGATAGATAGTTGAGAATACAGCAATGGATATAGGGTATCTTCTAGGTTGGGATTTGAATTAACTCACATTTGCTTTGCCGAGTAGCTCGTAGATGTAGGAAGCTGGGTAGGTGGCGCCATCAGCTTTATTATCGACAACAACACCATCGATGGCCTTCTCCAATTCAAGGAGCATTTCCTTGAGCAGCGTCAGATCGTCCATTGTGAAGTCCTTGGGTTCATCGGGTCCAGCCGTGTCCTGTGAATCACTGCTGCTGGTGAAGATCTTCATGATGTGGGTAACATCTTCAATGGCCATGGCCACATCCGACGAGCGTATCTGCACCGACGCGGACTCCTCGCAAATCTTCTCAATGTTGTGCGCCTCATCCAGAATGACAATCGTGTTGCTCAGCTCAATTTTGTTCGCTTTGCGTGCCTTGGGATCGAGCAGGTAATTGTATGGCATGAATGTAATGTCGGCATTGTTCACCAGCTCCTTGGAGGCAAAATATGGGCACATTTTGAGCCGCTGTCCAACCTTAACTAGATCCTCAATGTCCATGATGCTGGGACCACGAAAATCCGGATGATCTTTTTTGGATTCAACGCGCAACTGAAACGTACAGCTCTTGGCGAGCACCTTCAGTTTGCACATGTTTACCTTGTTCGAATTGCCTTGCTCACGCATCACATCTGGATGGATGCATAGCTGATCCCGAGAGCCTAGCACTACGGCCCGCATATTAGCGTAGGCGGTGCGCTTTAGCTCACGCATCGCCTGATTCAACTGGGAGTGTGTACGCGATGCGTATATCACCTTCGGTACACCCCAATTATTGCTCTTGCCAATCGCAGCGGCAATTTCACTGCCCATAGCAGCTCCAGCTCCAGCTGCAACCGTTAATTGTTTTTGCTGGTCTTCCTGTAATTTCAGCATATTGAGCTGCGCCTCAGATTGGCGTGTTCGTATCCAGCCGAGCGTGGAACAGAGCAGACTTAGAGTTTTGCCGGTGCCGGTGGGCGATTCAAGGACACCATTAGTGCCATCGCGCAGGCAAATAATCACCTTTTCCATATAAGCGCGTTGCACATCATATGGCTCGAAGGGGAAATGCACTGGTATGCCGGCGATTATGTTCTCCGGCATGGCACTTTAATATTTCGTAAATACTTTAATTGTTATCGATCTGATGTTTTATTTCCTTTTTCTGTTTCTCTGTTGTCTGCCGTATTCGCGCGCCAAAACAAAGTGAACATGTGTTGCTGCAGCAAGCTAACGACCCTGTGCTGCGTACCGATAACGATATATGCAGCTCTTGTATCGCCTGTATTAAGTAAACGTTTGTTTATTTTCCATTACAATATTCGTAGAAAATTATTTTAAACTAATTTAAAAAATATTTGCACATTTTATACAACAGGAAAATATTGGTTGCTGATTGCAATATATTAGGAAATTAAAAATATCAAACCAACTCTGTGTCGCCTCGATAACCAACATCAATGTTCGCTCTATCGACGCTTATCGATATTCAGCGAAATTGTTGTTGCTCAGTTGGTTTTTAACTTTTGAACAGAGAGGTTGGTTGGCCAGTGGCGCCACAATTAGGAAAAAGAAGCAAATGTAATAGCAATAGAAAAGGCGACAATGCGGGACGAGAGTGACGGCCGCGTGTGAAACAAACTAACCCGCCTGCTGAGATATATACTACAAGTAAACATACAAATAAATTGCATACATACATATATACATGCCACCACTGGTCGTGTAGTGGTCGTGTCGCTTCGGTTATCCGTCCGTTTGTTCGTTCGTCGCTCGGTCGGTCGGTCGTTTGCGCCATAGTCGTCGTCGTCATCATCATCAGAGTCGCGTCCGACAGTCTGTCAGTCAGTTGGCGAGTGGATTGGTTGCTTGGTGGGTTGGTGACTGCCTGGCAGGGTTGTTACGGTCGCGCGGTCGGGTAGCGGGGGTGGTTGTTTGGATGAGCGAGCGCCAAAAGAGAGAGAGAGAGAGAGGAGCAGCAGCAGCAGTAGTAGTAGCAGTGAGAGCGAGAGTATAAAAGTTGTTGCTTTTGTGCTACGTTGGGCTATGCACCTTAATTCAACCGAATACACACACACACACATGCAAACATTCGCTTATGCTTCTCTCTCTGTGTGTTCGTCTTTTTTTTCTTTTTTTTTAAGTGTGTGTGCGTGCGTGGCCGTTGGTTTGAGAGCGAGACGAAGGACGGACGGACGAACGGAGATGGCAATACATTTTTGTTGGCACAAAGTGAAATATCGTAGAATAAAAAATTGCTCAGGCACTCGTTCGTCCGTCCGTCCAATCGAAAATACAGGAATAGTATCTGAATATTCCCGATTAATGTTGACTATAAAATAAAATATTTGTTATTTTGTGTTGGCTGATTGTTATCACCACCAACGGCCAACTTTGCTATCTCGCTCTCTTCCCGTCCAGTTCAATCCGCTTTAGTTGTAAATATCTCAGCGTTTTTAACACACAACTCAAATAAAATCAACTCTCACAGATGACGATGAGGATGATGATGCTGTGCGTGAATGATGAGTGACTGTGTGTGTGTGTGTGTGTGAGTGTGTTTGTGACGTTGCGACACATAACTACAATTATTGGTCTCGAATTTTTTTTAACTCGAAAATAATAACAACTGCTCCGCACCCGCCCACAATCAGCTGCGAATCGTAGACACGATAACACATTTGAAAACTTGGCGCGCTCTTCCACAATCAAATGCAACGTTGCAGTGTGTTCGATAGAAGCCGATAAACGCATAGCCACTTCCACTACCACATGCAAATTAGTTGTCGTTCGTGCTTATGTCGCATTTAAAATTAAGGTCACACTAATCATGTCGTTTATCAAAAGAGCACTCCCACACCTCGCCACCCCCTCCACCGGCACATATATTTAGTAAACAACTAAAAGTTGCAACTATATTGATGATCCTGTGCGGCAAGGTCGTTGCACATATCGCGCTGGTTATTATTGTTGCTCGGCTTTCATGGCATTAAATACTTTTTACTGCTATTCTCAGCAACATACCCGTAAATTTCTGTATAAATAAAGTATATATATATATATATTAAATAGCCGGAGTGTGGGCACCCCCTCCCCCCCCTGTTCATTTTTACCTGGTTACAGCGTTGCCACCAGTACAAAAGCTATTGTGTGTCTGTGTTAACAAGTTTGTTTGTGTTTGTGATTGCAATTAATAATGCATTAAATAATACGGCGTGACCCAGTTGATAATTTTACCCACGTGCTGTTTTTTGTTACCTGGAAGCATCTGCTTTTACTGGTCTAACGTGCGTTCTCTTTGATATCTGGCAACGCTGAATGTAGTGCACGCATGTAATACGTTTATATGTGTATGTGTGTGTGTGTTAGAGAGAGAGTGAGAGAGGGGTGAGTGAGTGGACTCACATTCGAATAGAAAATGAGTGCTTTGTACTCGAAACTCAGTCAATTAGTCGCCTGAAGGCGGCGACAGCGATGACAACGTCAAATGCAGGCGCGTCGATAAACATATTTTTTTTTGGTTCGCGGCGCGTCATTTTACATACGTTATAAAATGACTTGACTTAGGTTTGTACTAAACCGTATGAAGGGGAGGGGGAATTTGGGCACTTTTGCGGTGCTTGCAGAAATTTTGACTATTCCTGCTTTGGCCAGTTGTTGCTGTCAATTAGCGATGTGTACGTGATGGTGAATGTGACGCGATCGCTACAGACGATAGTGGAAGAGAAACGAGAAATGCACACGTGCTGGTCGTCAAAAGTGTGTGCGTGTGTGTGTTACTACTCGTATGCATATATATTGTATGTATGTATTAGTGTGCATTTTGTAATGTATATATGCCTATATTGATAATACATTTCTGATATGGGTGTAAATTGTGAAAGCCACAGAAAAATAAGCGCATATATATATACATATATACATTTATCAGGCCCGTGATCGTGCGTGAATGGATCGCATATATGAGCAATGTTTTCACGCTCGAGCACATCTCTAATGCCAACAGAGCGATCGATAAAGGTGTTGACTGAGTAAATGAATTTGTAGAGCACTCGAATTGACTGTCTGTCTGTGCCTGTGTGTGTGCGTGTGTATGGCCATTTGAGTTTCTGTTGGAAAACCAAGCAAAACTTTTATTCCCACACCCAAAGCGCATCCCATCTGTGTATAAAGCCATCCAGCCTAAGAAAACAAAAGCAAAAACAGAACAGAAAAAAAGAGAGAACATTAATATCATCATTAGAGATCTCTTCAAGCGAAATTAGCACATTTATTGTCCAAATTGTGCGTATTCTGGCCTCAGTGTGTGTGTTTTTTTTTGTTTGCTTGAGAGCATTATCACTGATTACGAAGAAGGTGATGGATGTATACATATATACATGTATATATATATCTGTTCTCTTCGCATGTGTGTATGTGTGTTTAGGTTACAAAATCAGCCAATAGGATTTTTTTTGTGTACACTGTGAGTATGCGCAACGTCCAAAAGTAAGATATGTAATAGATTTACTCAAATTTGAATCGATTACATAAATAAGTGCAAATCGATAAAGCCAAATATCGATTAAAATTAAAAAGCAAGAGTTGCCATGGTAACCTCCTCAAGGATCGATATATTTCGGGCATAAATTCTGATAATTCCCGTTAAGGATTGGCTTAGAAAAAAAAAATTAATGAGCCAATTCGCACCATTCCAGCCCCTTGTTATCAAGATTACAGTGTATTCCGCAGTTGGTTATATTCAACGTTCTCACATGTTTTTTATTTTGTTTTTTTATCTCGTGTTTCATTGCAGAGATCGTTATTAAATATTCCCATATGCAGATGTCAGCTCTTTCAAGCAACATGTACTATAAAAGCGGCACTGTGAATCGAAGGAAAAGGGCAAATCGCCCCAGTCCAGGACACCAAGAGGATAACACATGCTGCTAGCAAAGCATTAAATGCGTGCAGCAGCAATCAAAATCAAAAGAGCAGTACAAAAAAAAAAAAACGAAAAACAAAAAAACATTAATAAAAGCAACAAACAATCGAGATAACAGCTCTACTGTAGCAACCATAATCAACAACAACACAACATGTAACGGATTAGTGTTGGAAGCGAGTTGTTAAAAAAGAAGACTACACACAAACACACCCGCAATTCTCAATTGCACACAGACGAATACTGATAGCAGATCTCCCTTTGCTCTCTCGCTCACTGACGAACTGCGCTCTAATTCAAATTCTTTTTGGACGCACATCTCAAGAAACGGTAGATTAAGTTTACATTTCACTGCATCTCTCTCTCTCTCTCTCTCTCTCTCTTTATCTGTCGTGTCTGTGTGAGTGCTTTTGCGCGTATAAAGCCAAAATAGTAAACACAAAACCAGTATGAGAAAAATTACTTCTTTGTTTTAAATTGGTGTTGCTCAGCAAGCTAAATAATCTCTTATTTAATAATTAAATCAAGGAACGCAACATTTGTGGCATGTTTTTTTAGACAGTTTACCCAATTTAACTAATACAAAAGAAAAATCCTGAATTTAGTTAAGTTTTATAACAATATTTGGCAAAGAAAAAACTCAAAGAAATAGACGTGGTCACTTAAATAGTACACTTTCAAAAAAAAATCGAATTTAAGGTTTCGCATAAGAAGTTAATAATTTAGCGTGGAAATACTTTCTGATTTAGAATTTGGTACTATATTCAGCATTTTGAATGACAAAACAAATATATTTTCTCTGGATACATTAAAGCCATTTGCATTATATCTGACCAAAAAGGGACATCCTTATTCTTTTGAGTCGTAGTTCGGGTCTTGATTTATGGTGGGATCGATCTTTCTAGGATTTGACTTCCAAGTCTTGTTTTTCAGTAAATATTACTTACCTGCTATAACTTTGGCATGTACATTGCATAAATTTTTCTTGGGAAGGCCATTATGTTAGCTATTTAAACTTTTTTTCATAGGGGGGCAATTCTTTTTTGCGAACCTAGTTAAACAAAAAATTAGCAAAATTCCCCAAAAAAAAGATTCGAATTTAACATATGGTGCTATTTATGTGACCACTTCAACAGAGAATTATAGCAAAAGTAGCAAAGATATCAGAACGCATAATATATATAAGCCAAAATATATTTGGTTTTCTGTTTATGTGCTATATTTTTCTGACCATAGCTGTGTGATTATGAATTGAAAACAACTGCGTGTTTATCTATAATGGCTTGCAAATAATTCCGATTTTGATTCTCATTCTAATTTATTTTCGTCGGTAGGAGGCGTGAGCGCGCACAAGGGGTATTAAGAGTGGCCTTTTTTTGGCAGCCATGACAATCATACTCTTTCTGGTGGACACCTCGTCGTCCATGTGCCAGAAAGCGTATGTGAATGGTGTGCAGAAAACGTATTTGGACATTGCCAAAGGAGCCGTTGAGACGTTCCTCAAATATCGACAGCGTACCCAGGATTGCCTCGGCGATCGTTATATGCTGCTCACGTTTGAGGAGCCGCCGGCTAACGTAAAGGCCGGCTGGAAGGAGAATCATGCCACATTCATGAATGAATTAAAAAATCTACAAAGTCACGGCCTTACCTCAATGGGTGAATCGTTGCGGAATGCCTTCGATTTGCTCAATTTAAACCGGATGCAATCTGGCATCGATACATATGGACAGGGGCGTTGTCCATTCTATTTGGAACCATCGGTGATTATTGTCATAACCGATGGCGGTCGCTATTCGTATCGGAATGGTGTCCATCAGGAGATTATATTGCCGTTGAGCAATCAAATACCCGGTACCAAGTTCACCAAAGAGCCTTTCCGCTGGGATCAGCGTCTATTCTCCCTCGTCCTCCGTATGCCCGGCAACAAGATCGATGAACGTGTCGATGGCAAAGTGCCGCACGATGATTCGCCCATTGAACGGATGTGCGAGGTAACCGGCGGACGATCATATCGAGTACGCAGCCACTATGTCCTCAATCAATGCATCGAGAGTCTCGTGCAGAAGGTGCAGCCGGGCGTTGTGCTGCAATTTGAACCGATGGTGCCTAAGGAAGCCAGCGGTGCTGGCACCAATACCAGTGGCAGTCCCAGTAGCTGTGGCACTGCCAGCAGCATTGGTAGCAGCAACAGTGGCGGCAGCAACAGTAACATTGGCAACAACGGCGGCTGTAGCAGCGGCAGCAACACAAGCACCAGCAGCAGCAGTAGCTCAGGAACGGGAACAACGGCAACATCATCCTCAACGACCAACGAGCCAACGCCGGACATTGTTTTTCCGCTGATGAAGAAAATGATCTATGTGCAGAAGCATATTACACAAAAGACCTTTCCAATTGGATATTGGCCGTTGCCGGAGCCATATTGGCCAGATTCGAAGGCGATAACACTGCCGCCACGCGATGCACATCCAAAGCTGAAGGTATTAACGCCTGCCGTCGATGAGCCGCAATTGGTACGCAGTTTTCCCGTCGATAAATACGAGATCGAGGGTTGTCCGCTCACGTTACAGATCCTTAACAAGCGGGAGATGAACAAATGCTGGCAGGTGATTGTCACGAATGGGATGCATGGCTTTGAGCTGCCATTTGGCTATCTGCGAGCGGCGCCCAATTTCAGTCAGGTGCATCTCTATGTGCTTGCGTACAATTATCCGGCACTGTTGCCACTGCTACATGACCTCATACACAAGTACAACATGAGTCCACCCAATGATCTCATGTATAAATTTAATGCCTATGTGCGTTCGATACCACCATATTACTGCCCATTTCTGCGCAAAGCCCTTGTCAATATCAATGTGCCCTATCAGCTGCTGCAGTTCCTCTTGCCCGAGAACGTTGACAACTATCTGTCGCCGACGATTGCCAATCAGTTGAAGCACATTAAGAATACGGCCAAACAGGATCAGGAGAATTTGTGCCTGAAGGTCTACAAACAGTTGAAACAACCGAAACCGCCTTACCGTCAAGTGGAGACGGCGAAATTGTGCACGGGTGCTGTGCTGCGTCGTGATCTGGTGCGTCATCCACTGCTGCGGGATACGTTCGCCAAGCTGCATGCAGAAATTGAGCCGGTGGAAAATTATACCATTGTTGTGCCTCAGCTGACGCATCAGTCATCAGCGAAAACGTATCGCAATCCATTCGATATACCACGCAGGGATCTGGTCGATGAGATAGCACGGATGCGAGAGAGTTTCCTACGGCCGGCGAGTTTGGTGGCCAAGGATTCGGGCCATTGTCTGCCCATTGCCGAAATGGGCAACTATCAAGAGTATCTGAAGAATAAGGATAATCCGTTGCGTGAAATTGAGCCGACCAATGTGCGACAGCACATGTTCGGCAATCCCTACAAGAAGGACAAGCACATGGTCATGGTGGATGAGGCCGATCTCAGTGATGTTGCACCGATGAAATCATCAAATTCAAATAACGGTGGCAACAATAACTTGCCATCATCGAGCGGCGGCGGTGTCGGTGGCGGCATGACCGGCATGGGTTTAGTTGGTGGTGGTGGCATGTCCAATCTAATGCTCGGTGGCGGCGGCAATGGCATCGGTGGTCCCATGGGTGGCAACGGTGGCTCCAAGACCAAACTGGATGGCACATCACGCGGACGCAAACGCAAGGCGGGCCCATTGCCACGTGCCTTTGAATTCCGGCGTGCATCGTCAGATTCACGGCGCAGCGGCAGCATCAGTCCCACTCCGAGCAACGCAAGCAACAGCAGCAGCAACAGCGCCAACATTGGCGGTAGCAGCAGCACCAACATGACCAGCAGCAGCAGCAGCTGCAGCAGCGATGTGGAAATGCTGCTCGATGAAGATAGCAATAGCAGCTTTGCATCGGACGCATCCAGCGACAGCAACATCAGCAACGTTAGCAGTAGCAGCAGCAGCAGCAGCATTGCCAACAGCAACATTATCAGCAACAGCAGCAGCGCTGTCAACAGCAACATTATCACCAGCAGCGGCAACAGCAGCAGCAGCAGCAACAACAACAGCAGCAGCAGCAGTAGCAGCACCAATATCATCAGCAGCACCAGTAGCAACATCATCAGCAGCAGCAGCAACAACAGCAGCAGCAGCAGCATCATCATTGCCGCCAGCACCAACAGTGACTCTGGTTTGCCGTCGACGGAACGTTTCAGTATTGATTTCAGCGAGGAGGAGGCCTGCGAACAGGAGACGCCGCACAATGGTTATGTGCACAATTTCATCAATGGGGTTAAAGAGGATGCGCGCGCTATTGAAGCGGAGCACCAGCTTCCCAGCAGCAATAATGCGACCAGCGGCAGCAGCAGCACAAGCAACAATAACAGCGCGACCAACAGCAGTGTCAGCAACAACAGCGCCAGCAACAGCAGTGCAACAGCAACAGCTGAAACTCTAGCGGAGACAACTCCCACAACAACAACCAGCAGCAGCAGTAGAGTTATAGTCGCACCAGCTGCAGTAACCGCTGCAACAGTTACCAGCAATGGCGCCAGCGATCTATACAGCAGCAGTACGCATAGCAGCAACATGGCCAGCAGCAGTAGCCACCACAACAGCAGCAACAACAATAATAATCATAACAATCATCACAATCACCACAGCTGCAGTGGCGTTTTATATGTGCCGCTTAATGGACTTACCAAGAAGCATGTGGCATATAGCAGCAATGTGTGGGCAACACTTGACAATACGATGATGATGCTGCCGCCAACAGCAGCAACGGGAATGCATAAGGTTGCAGCAGCAATGTCGCCGCTCTTGTTGCTGCCTAATGGTTATTCGAGTCATCATGGCGGCATGTTGTCACCGCCAGCAGCAACATCAACGCCACCGCCAACAACAACAGCTGCAGCAAATGCCACAACAGCTACTACAACAACAGCAGCTGCAACAACAACAGCAACAGCGACAAACAACAGTAGCAGTTCAACAACAACAACAACATCAACAACAGCGACGACAACAACAGCAACAAGCACGTACTTTAGTCATAATGATATCAATGATGCCTCGGAAATTTCGCGCATATTGCAGACGTGCCACAACGGCAACAACAACAGCAGCAGCATCAACAACATCGGCAGCAGCAACAGCAACAACAATTCTGGCAGCACTTTAAATGGCTACGTTACCGATGCCAATGGACACGACTTGTGTTTGGATATAGATATGGGCAATAGCTTTGATGCACTCAAACGCACAGCTGGCGGCAGCAGTCCGTCCGCAGTTGGCAGCAGTCCGCATTTTTACTGGGGCAGCGGCCTTATCCATCATAACAGCAGCAGCAGCACCACCACAACCACAACCACCAACAACAACAACAGCAGCAGCAGCAACAACAACAGCAGTAGCAACAACAGCAACAGCACCAATAACAACAGCAGCAGCAACAACAGCAATCAGCATAGGAACCACAACAACAGCAGCCCCAAACTTGAGTTGAAAGCATCGCCAACGCACAGCAATCACAGCAACAGCAGCAGCAGCAATAGCAGCAGCAGCAACAACAACAATAACAACAACAATATCGACCCCCTGAACTCAGCGGAGTGTGAATTGAGCGAGGAGCAGCGAGAGGCGGCTCGCCAGCATAATACTGATTTGCGTTTGCAAATCTTTCGTGATATACGGCGGCCGGGTCGGGATTATACACAGCTGTTGGAGCATTTGAATTTGATAAAGGGCGATCAGGATATGAAATCGGATTTTATAGAGATGTGCATCAGTGAATCGATGCGCTTTCGGCGACATCAAATGGTGTACAGCATACAGGAGTGGTGGGAGAGCAAACAGTCGCATTTCGAGATCACAAAGAGTTAACGTTGGCTAATTTGGAATTGAGCGTGCAACAAGCAGCAGCCACATGCAACAAGTCTGTGATGTCAACGACAACAACAACAACAACAACAACAGCAGCAACAGCAATAAACTGAACATCAGCGATTAGGTTAAGAGTTGATATTATAGTTGAGCACGCCAGGCCAACCCAGAAATTATATATATATGTATATGTATGTATATGTATATATATACTATATACACACACGGTAGTCGCTCGCAAATTTTGATTGCTTTAATTCCCGATTCGAATTGTAATATAGAGCCAAGTCCCTTTTTGCAATTGCTAAAGAACCCTTCAGGAGAAAAATTTAATTTAAAAGTTCAAAATCAATAGTAATTATAATAATAACAATATATTATTATAATAATAATAATGGAAAAAGATTATATATTTTGTGAAAGAAAACTCTCTCTGTTTAAAAGTGCCTAGAAAAAAGATAGTTCACCATGTATCAATAGAACAAATTACATATCTACAAATTATTCTTCTTTTTATTTTATTAAGATTTAATTAAGTTGTAAAAGTCCAAAAATAGTTAGTTCTTGTAAGTGAAAACTTTAGATTTTAATTTCTGGCAGTTTTGGTTTTCGAGCGACCACCGTTGTTATACAAACATATCTCGTCAATTTCCAAAATTAATTGAAAACACACACACACACACACACACACATCCAAACACACATTTACGCACATACAAAAACACACGCACTAATGTAAATAACTTAATAATTGAAATTGTCGAGAATAATTATTGGGGTTCTGATTTAGTTTTTTTTTTTTTTTTTTTTGTAGGGTTTGTATAGGGGCTGTATTTATGTAGTTTTTAAGTATTAAAATTATATATATATATATGTGAATTTAAATTTAAGCAAAAAAGTTTAATATAAATATTAATATATTTATACCGCGAATTAGCTACATTACGTGTAAAGTTAAATAAAAAAAAAAATAAAAATTTAAAAAAAAAAATTAACATTTTGTAGCGTAGAGTTTATATACATAGTTGTTAGTTTGTTTAGTTTAAAACTGTATAAGCCAAGTAAGCATAAAACACTTGAGTTCGCATGCTTGCTATTCAAAAAAATAAGTCTTATATATATATATATTTATATTTAAAGGCTTAATATTATGAAAACAAATCACATCTAATGTTTATTTTAATTAATTAAAAACAATTTTTTCTATTGTAAAATTGAGTTAAATTTTTTTGTAAAGCCGTGAGCTGTACAATATACTTTGTAACCGATTTGAATCAATTAACCACTGCTCGATTTGTAGGGCGTCAGGTTTTAATTATTAGGTTAATGGTTTCGTCTTTTTAAGTGATCTTCAATTTTGTTGCATTCAGCTGCAATTGTCGCAACTTTTGATCTAAGCAACTTTTTTCTAATTACGTGAAGTATGATTCTAAGTTTTAGCTTTTATGTACACACAATAATTTGCAGCTTACATGTAATATGTAATGCTGTTACACTCCTACAAACAAAAACAATACACACACAAATCATGCATACAATATATATATATATACTTACAAGCATACAGTACATATATACAAACATGACGAGAGAAAAAGAAAATTTTTTTAAAACGTAAATGTTTGTTATCGATACCTTTATTTATATATTGATTTAGGCGTTTTAGCACACTGTACATAGTCAGGACTAGAGCGAGACTAGAGTTACCGTTATAACGTTTGCGTTTGAGTGCTCGTCTGAGTTTGTATGAGTAAGTGTGGCAATTGCTATTTTGTTTGTCCTTAAGGACATTTAATTATTTAAATATATATATCTTATCCAATCGAACTCTAAAGCAAGACGCAAGACAACGAATACCAGAAACAAAAACATAAAAAAAACAGCAGCTCCAAATGTAGCCGCAAATTTGAATAAAAGAAAAAGCATTGCTTACAATTAATTTTTGGTGTATGCCATTTGCCATTTGCTATCTTCTCCATATCAATAAAATTGCTGAATTTTCTTCTTCCTCTCCTTTTCCTTTCCCCGCCACCAAATACACAGCCACACACACACTGACACCAAATGTTACATTACGCGCCTGCCACGAATGCCATGCCCCCATTTTTGGGGGCTGCGCCGCAGCAGTGACGCCCATGTATGCTATGAATGTGCCCCTGTGTATGCACAGTCCCCCACCACCACATACTCTTTCCCCCCTTGACACACTCACACCCCATTGCATATAAGTTGGTTAGAAAATGGGTTAATATTTGTATAGCAGTCTTTTTATTTGAAGTGCAACTACAAAAAAATGCTTATAGTATTTTTATATAGTTTTTATATGCCCGTTATCGGTTGGCTCTTGGTCGATTTTCATTGTCTTCAAATAGTTGGGAACTTATTTTAATTCGTATCAATAGCATTTGTCATTCCTTCAAATTTAAATACTCATCCAAAAAAATGGTTTGAGCTTCAATTAGTTTGGGAAATATTTAAAGTTCTTTAAAGTGTTTTAAAAAATACAGTTATTGGGGCTATTTTTGCGTAAGATTGAAATTTTAAACCAAATATACCGGCTACAATTCATTAAGTGGCTGACAGGCAACCAGCTGATTGCAATCGATAACTAGTTCATTAGTGTTGAACAACGCCATATATATTTATGGGCATTAGAACAAGTAAACTAGCTCAATAAATTAAGTATTCGAGAAAATCAATGCTTATTTCTAATAACATTTCCCGATACCATAATATAATATGTGTGACACCATTTTGCTGCTTGAAATGTGCGGCATAGCGTTGCCACTTGGTCAGAATTGCATCGCTCTAAGAAGAAGCAGCTCATTTTGTGTGAGTCCGGTTCACTGAACACTGAACAACCTAATGGACAAATCCAACACTAGCGCCTAGCAGTTGTTGGGTGAGTGGCAAAGGCAAAGGCAAAGGCAAAGGCAAATGCAAAAGCAAAAGTGAATTTCGAGAATCTGAAGCAGCAATATGCAAAATTAATGTGCGCTAAGCACGTTGTTTATCATTAACGTTAACGCAATGCAAGCCACATCCATTGCGATCGCAAGCGCATAACACACAAGTTCACTTATCACACGCATCTCGATTTGGAGTTTGGAGTTGCTGCGATTCACAAGTCTATATATTTTTTTTCTGTGTTAGTTGCGGAAAGTAAAAGTGGCTACCGCTGCCGCTGCCTCTGTCGCCGCCTGCCCCTGCCGCTGCCATCCTATGTATTTGTGTTTGTAATATATATATGCACATATATGCATGTTTCGGTGTATGTGTGTGTGTGGTTGTGTGTGCGCGCGCGAATGTTTGAGTGTAAAAAGAAGTTACAAAAGTACAACAGTTACGCAAAAGCACAACTAAATTGTGTAAAATCATAATCATAACAAAAACAACAACAGCAGCAGCGTGTGTGTGTGAGAGCTTACCGGGCGGGCGCAGCAATGAGCGAGAATAACGGCACAATCACAGCTGCCAATGGACCGCGCGTCGTTACCATCTACAAGACGGAAACTGGCTTCGGTTTCAATGTGCGCGGACAGGTGTCCGAGGGCGGCCAATTGCGTTCGATTAACGGTGAATTGTACGCCCCCCTGCAGCATGTTAGCGCTGTGCTGGAGAACGGCGCCGCCGAGAAGGCGGGCATCAAAAAGGGCGATCGCATACTGGAGGTGTAAGTATTGTTCAGCAATGCCAAAAACAAAAAAAAATAATTTCATTTTCGACAAAAAAAGCTTCCTTTTTTGACACTTTGAGGCTTCATGTTTGACCTGTTTGCCATGCCATGCCGCATGCCCCGCCCTGTCCTGCACCGCAATGCCAGCGAGCAACGAGCAAGAGAAATAGAGAGCGAGCGAGTCTTGCATTGAGTTGGCCGCGTGTCGTGAATTTTATTGCGTGACACAACAAACAAGCACATTTTGTTTTTGGTACATCAAAATACAACAAATATTAATTATTCATTTGAAGCTAGTACTAAACAAAGTTGCTCGAACAGGCGAATTTATTCAATTAATTAATTATTCATCGTGCGTGATTCCTGCTTGTGTTACCGATACCGATGTGCCCATCTCTAGCCGAGCCCACCCACTGAACATCTCTCCACTCGAAATGGAAAAATCAACTTAAAACTACGGCTTTGAAGTCCTGGAATCAATAAAGTTTGTGTTTGTTTGTTTCTTTGACTGTGTGTGCGTGATATATATATATATATATATATATATATGAGAGAGAGAGAGGCAGAGGGTTGTTAGTGAACTTTGGCATAATCATAAATAATATCTGGCAACTGTGTTTGCTTTCGCCTCTTCGCTTCGTTTTGTTTTTGTTATGGCGTAATATTTATGCCATTGTTTGGCCACACTCACATTCAAACTTTCGTTGTACGGACACACACACGTACACACGCACACACACAGAGACACCATACAGAGCAAGCTAATTAAAATGACCCCCCTTCACGCCACCCCCGTTGTACCCCTTTGCTTGCTGTCATTCAAGCGCTCACTTTTATGCTCTCACCTAACGGGCGCATTTTTCTCTCTCTCTCTCCCTCTCTTTCTCTCTCGCTCGCTAGCTGTCAGACATGTGTCTGGTCTTCGTTAAGCTTTTGTTTTGTATCTTTGACATTTTCGCAGCACAGCCAAATGCTTTACTCCACCCTCCCCTCACCAATTTCCATGTTGTTAATGCAAGCAAGTTGAATATTATTGAGTTTTGTTGTGGGCGACAATGCGGTGATAACCTTTGCCTACTCTTACGCCCCCCACACTTTTCTCTTGTCTCCCCTCTCGCGCTCTCTCTCTCTCTGTCTGTTTCTCAGTTTGTCTGGGGAAATAAGGCAAAACTTGGTCACAAATTAAATTACAAAATTGAACAACAGTTGCGCGGCGGATAACAACTTAATTGTCGTTGGCTTACCTCCTACGGAGTTGGGGGATGTCTCGCCCCACTGACACCCCCACCCCCTCTTGCAGACGCACGCCACAAATTAGCAAACGTTTTTTTATTACACTTAGTTTTTTTTTTGGTCATCATTTGATTATTGACGATCTTAAAAAGCAACAAGAACAACAACAGGAACAATATTTATGATTATGCTGCACGTGTTCAAACAAAGCAACAGCAATAAAACCTTGACAACGCGCACACACACACAAACACTTAAAACGGGTTTATTATTTATTATTTGCATTTAAATAATTTACATTTAATTTTTTGGTATTTCTAAAACTTTGTATGTTGTGTGTTTGTGTATAAATAGTGCCTTATTTAGTTGCAAGTACTCTTAACTTAAATTCAGAGCTTAAGAACGTGGTCTTAAACAAATTGTCTCCTAGGATATGGGCTTGATTTTCGTATTATTATGTTCATTACATTGGATAAAAATATATAATAACTTTAAGGATAGATTTACTAGGAAAATGATTCAAAGTTCGTTACTTCTTGGCTACATCCACCCGGTTCTATGGCAACTGCCAAATGGTACGACTTATTGGTATCAGAGTATTTCGCTGTCGGTTACGCCCGACTGCAACGTTCTTTCTTGTTCATTATATTTTTGAATAACAGCAATTATTTTATAATTATTACTAACTAACTAAATATATCTTTATTGATCAAAACAGTTGTTAGAATGGCTGCGATTATTTCCGAATTTTCATTATTTATTTTTGAAAAAAAAAAAAGGATTGTTTAATTGATTTTGTGATGTTTTATAGGGTTCCACCTAATCTGCTTATTCATTTACTCTGTACATTACATATTAGTACATTTTGCACTATATACCATGTTCGGTTAACTTAAAGCTGCTTATCTCTGCTTACTCGAATACATACATATGTGTATGTATATGTATATGTATATGTATAAAATATAAATGTATTTATTTATAAATAACAGTTCCAGTGAGAGCAAGTTGGAGGAATGTTTTTTGGTTTCCAACTGTAATTTGATTACTTTCTCATATATAAGCACATTCCATATATATACATATATATATATATATATATATATATATATATACAAAAGTTTATTTAATGTATATACAAAGAAGTAAATGAAATCGCTTCTGTTTACTGAACACAATGCACGTGTTTTGTATCAGCGATTCCAATTGGCACTAAACATGAAGTTAGCTGAGAAAACTTTTCCAAATATATATATATATATATATATATTTAACTGTAGTTGTAATTTAGATTGAGTACCTAGTGCAATTTGTGGCACAATTGCTTTCTAAATTTAACATATATCATTTAATCAGCCAACATTTTGGATATAAATAGTTGATCAACAGATGAAATTGAATAAATGCTAAAATGGAAAAATGTGTAAATAGTTGAAAAGTAAATCGAATTAAATACATAGATCTTGCATAATACATATATATCTTCTTTTCTTTCTCTTTCACTCTCGTTTGTATTTTGAGGGGCGTTTTTTATAGCGATTGGCAACTGCAAATGCAAATGCGCTTATCAACAAGGGAGTTTTTGTGTTTAGTTTGGTTTTCTGCTTTTTAGTTGCTAATTGCTGCTCACAAATCGGGCCACAAATACTCAAGCAGACGTTGCACACCCTTCTTGGCTGGCAGTTGCTGGAATTGCAGTTGCTGTTGCAGTCTTTTGGTTGCCCACATGGTGGGCGCTGCGTTGCACAGGCTGCCATTGCAGCGCACACAATATGGATCATTGGCGCTGCATTCGGGCACGTCGCCGGCACAGCCCCGCACCGTGTAGACCAACTCCATGCGACTGATGACGGTGCTGACGCACAGTTCCGTTGCGGCGCTGCAGTTGCTCACCTTCATGGCGTTTGGATGGAGCATGGGAGCGCAGTCATCGGCCTGCTCCTGCGAATTGCAGCGATAGCAACTGCGGACGGACCAACGGTTGCAGGCGTCCTCGCTGCGGCATAATTGGCATGCCTCTCCAGCGCCTGCCACAAAATTCGCATCAGCGCAGCCGCGACGCAATACCGTATCTGTTGAATAAATATATATGTACAATATATATAACAATATATATAACGTATTTGCCATGAAAACGAACGAGATATGGCAACGCTGGCACAATTCCATGACATCAGACTGATATGGCAACGCCAAAACATTTCTCATATGCCCTAAGTGACGAAGGATATCCTTATCAAAAATGACAATAAAAACGTATACAGCAGAAATAGCAAATTTTATTATAGTTTAGCAATAGTTAAATAGTTATCGATAGTTATCGAACTAGTTTAACAAAAAATGAACTTACGAAATTGTGCAATTTCATTTAGGAATGTTACGAAAAGTTGACCAAAGTGATCCACAATTTGAACTTTATAAAAGACCTTCTCAGCCAGATATTGCTACGCATATTCTAACCGAATCTTGTTGTCGAATGACAAAGAAAATCGATACTTGCAATTGAGCCGCAGCGCTGACTGACTCACCCTAACCTTGCTCACAGGAATAGCAGGCGGTGGTACCCGGCGCACACGGTTCGCTTCTCAGTGCATGGCCGGAACGGCAATTGGGATCGCTGGTGGAGTTGCAGGTGGCACATTGAATATCTTGGCACTGGGCATTGCAATTGTCGCCGTAGCACTCGTACAGCTCGCCGGTGGGAAAGAAGCCCATGGTTGTGGAGCAGCCACGCTGAAGCACTTCCGTTTGCCTGTTGCGATGCGTGTAACAGCGTTCGAGATGTCCCAGCATCACCTTGTTGACGCACTGCGTCACAGTCGCATTGCTGACGGCACATTTGTGCGCGGATTGCGGCTGTTGCTCACGCTGGCAATCGGCATTGGGCGAGTTGCGGTTGTGGGTGCACTGCAGGCAGTGCGTCTCGGTGACTGTGCGCTCCGCATTGCAACCGTTATAGTTGCACTTGAGGCACACGTGTGGGCAGCCAACGGGCAGATTGGTGTGCTCGCAGCCCCGCTGCGTATTACTCAAATGCAGAATGTTTGTGTAGCAACGATCCTCGGCATTGTAAACGGGACACGGCAACAGAAGTTGCGGCCGCTGGCTGACATCGATGCAGTCGGCGCCGTTGCACTGATAGCACCGCAATCGATCCACCGGATACACGTGTCGATTGCACAGACTTGTATTGCAACGGTAGCAGGGTTCCGCGCAGTAAACATTGGGATAGAGGCGGCGGAGGCAGCCGCGTCGCGTCAAACCGGCTGTTATCGAGATGACGCATTCATCACTTGGCTGGATGCATTCCTCCACCTCCAGCTGCTGGCCGGGTCGTGTGGCGCATTCGGCATCCTCGGCCGAATCGCAGGCATAGCATTCCAGGCCACTGCTCGTGCGGAGCAACTGCATCAGCACCACAATGCCCATCAACAGCAGCTGGCGTCTCGGTGTCGTCATCTTTGCTGCTCGTTGGTCAACAATAAACTGACTTTGTGCGCTTTGGGCTTTGCCTCGACTCGGTTTGATTTGTTTCAAGATTAGATTAGGACTTGAGCCTCAAGTGGCTCTGCTACTCTGCTCCATTGTTCCTTTGTTTTGCTCTGATTTCTAATATGCATGTGCATTATCATACTAATCGGTGCGATATATATATATATATATATATATAGAGAACGATCTGATAATCCATGCGAACACAGTCTAGATTTTTATAATAATTGTTGGTCATTGTTATGCTAAGAAATCTTAGTTAGAGATCAATTGAGAAATTGTACTTTGATATGATATTAAACATTTTGATATAGCCTACGATGTGCAGGTTCAAAATGAGTATCCTAACGGCTCATGTATATATAATCTATATACAATATATAATCTTCTATCTATAATGTTCTTGAATTAAATAATTAAATACTTCATAATAAAAATTATGAAACTTGACTTTGAGGGACTAAGACACGAGTCTAAGAGCCAGAGATTAAAATATAGATTTGACAACATACTAAAAGATATATATATATATATATATATATATATTAAACATGTATATATATATAATAGAGTATTACTTAGTAATCTTGAGTTTTTTTCTTTGTTTTTTTCTTTCTCTTTTTTTCTTTCTTGAGATTGCATAAAAAGCAATAAATTGAGATATGCCATTATGGGGCATCAAGGGGAATCCCGTACGAATTTGAGCAAAACACTATAATACATATACAAATTGATGCATACATGTATGACCGCCTCCACTTACGTGTATATCTATAAATAAACACAAACTGTCATTAATCAGGGGAACCCCAATAATTGTCGGCTTAGAAATAGGCATAAAAATAAATTATTCAATTATGCAGGAATTTCGAAAATATTAAAACATTAATTTAAATATAAAACAAGATGTGAACAAAATATGAACAAAATATGAAAAAAACGTTAGTTTTGTTGAGTTAAGTTTTCATTTTAGTAGATATGTAAAATGAGTAAATGTGTTGTTGTATGTGTGTATGTGTGTATGTGTGTGTCTGTGTGTTTTGCTGCTTGCTTCTGCTGCTGCCGCCTATTGTCTTGCACATTGCTTTCATTGTTGCTGCTGCTGCTGCTGCTGCTGCTGCTGCCGCACTTGCCACTTAACATTGTATTGTTGCTTTCCGGGTGTATGTGTGTGTGCAAGGGGTTCGAGGGGTGTTTGCTGCCAGCAATGCAATCAATGAGGATTATGAACTATTTTTATTTCTTGTTGGCTCGTTAAAACATTTACGACAACAATGCCGCACAAAAAAATAATAATAAAAAAACCTCAACTGCAACAGCAGCAGCAACAGCAACAGCAACAAAAGGAGAACGTTAAACACTAAAATCGCCGCACAATTGTGTTGTACCTATATACTCGGTATTATTAGGTATTTTTTAGTTACTAACACAAATTACGTGTGTTTCTCTATGAAAGTTGCTTAATTGTTTTGCGCTTTTTTTTAGTCAGCAATTAATTCTTGTTAGTTTTGTTAACAAAGTGCATTGCGAATTGTGTTGCAAACGTTGAACACAAATTGCCCAAAAAAAAAAAACAGAAAAAAAAGAAGAAATGCTCAAACCGAAAGTTGATCGATTGAGCCAGCTGAATTCGATTTGGATTGCATTTGAACAAGTCGTAATTCAATTCGCAAAACGGCTACAAAAATAAACCGAGTGAAGTTGAAGGCGCTGAATTGTATAATTAGGTTAACAACGCTTTGCAGCCCAGTTTGGTAGTTGAGTCGTTAACAAGAAACGCTGCGGGTCGTTTCAGTCATTGTTTATGTACTTTTGATATCCACCAATACGTATATATATATATACATATATATATATATATATATATATATCTATCAGCGGATCATCAACTTGTTATTATGTATGATTTAATTCAAAAAGAAATATCTGAGCAATACGACTTAATAGAGTTGACCTCAAATTTCGGGCTAGATAGATCTGGTAATATGTATGTAGAGATTAATTATGTCAAGTCTACGAATTTTTATATGGTTTATTGTCTGTAAATGGCTCAAACGGAGGCTATAATGAAGTTTGTAAACGTTTGTCACAGGCAGAAGAAAGCATGGCATAGAGACAGATCAAGATTGTCATTTTTATCGATAACTGTCATCGATACAAATCGATTTGCGACCATAATGAAATACACAATTGTCCAGATTAAACGTTACCGTTTTGTGAAATGGTTTCTATTAGGCGAGCTCTCTCGACTAGAGCATTCCAACATGTTGTGAGGAAGGTCTATCTTTATAAACTGCTCGACTGCTGACTGTTTACATATTACTGCTGCTTTTGCACAGTCTGGCAACGCTGCTTGATCCCTGCCAACCCTTTCCAGCTGCCTGCTGCCATCCCTTTTACATTTATTGCAGTAAATCAATTATTCATGCATAGCACACTCCACATTTACAAGGCCAAAAAGGGTATTCGAGCATCGATGAAGCTCGCGTTAAGCGTGTTTGAACACTTGTTTTATGCTGCCACGAATTTTGTGTGTCGATTTTACTGTTGTTGTTGTTGTTGTTTGTTCCATGCCCAAATTATTATTCTAGTTGTTTTGTGGCATATGCCCCAGAATAATCAATAGATTTGCGTCACTGGATGGTTGGGCTGTGACTCGAACTGTAACAGGGGCACGGACACGGACAGGGACACGGACAGGGACACGGACAGGGACACGGACAGGGACAGGGACACGGACAGGGACAGGGACAGCAACCTGGGACTGGGACAAGCTATGGACTCCTGTTGAAGCACCTCTCTCACCCTCTCCCCACGCACACCACGATTATATATATAGGACCAGCTGGCCTTGTGCTGGGCAGCTGAGGTTTCGAGGTTTTTGGTTTGGATTTAGTCCATGGCATTTGTTGGCTTGGTTCAAGAGTACGCCGGCAATATATACAATGAATGTGCAACATTTGCCGCAACGTCGCATTTTACGCAAAACCCATCAAATTAAATGCCAACAATGTATTTTTGGGATGAAAGCCTCAATGCCGTCAGGCAGGTGGTCAACGTCACTTTCCAACTACAAAGTCGAAATTGTGCAAAACTTGTTGTTGTGCTCACAAAAAGTTCTTCTTCGCTTTCATATAAATATATAGTCGAAGTAATCCTATAAATAATTAAACTAACCTTGCTCCTAAATCGTTTTTCTATAATTTGTGTTGTCCATCGACCGACCTGAATTATAGTCTCTATATAATTAGGCAATTGCCACAATATTCCTGGCTTTGCATTTTTGATGCATTGCTCAAATCAAATGTGAAATGTCTGTGTGTATACACACGTACACACACACATATACACACACACACACATACGTAAATGTAATTGGCTATTAAAGTGTTGTTTACTCACGCCCATTGAGCGGATAATTTGCTGGACCTATTGTTGAAGTATATATATAAATTTGATTGACATTACTTTTACCCTCAATTTCTTGTATACGCCTTAGTTGCAGCTACTAATCGCAATGTTTGTGTGTGTGCGTGTGGGTGGGTGAGTGTGCGTGTGCGTGTGCGTGTGTGCTTGCAGAGTTATTTATTTATTTATTTTATTTTTGTACGAAATTGTTTCACCTTGCTTTGCTTGAACGGCCATAAATAACATCAAACGTAAATAATTGCAATTGATATAAAATAAAATAAATACCTGAATTTATACTCTGTTTTGAAACGGGCAGAAAGAAGCAGCTCCGACTCCACTCCACAAAGTATATGTCTATGTATATCAGCATTGAACGATGGCCAAGAATGATGGCTAAACCACGTGTGTCTGTCCGATCATCAATTCGATGTCAATGAGAACTAATTTGGAATAATTTGGCTTTCATATATCAAACATAGATCAAGTTGATTTAATTTGATCGATAGCTCGTTATCGATAAGCAACTGATTACCGATAACATCAATATTGCGATGCTTCCAGCACTCAGACCGGACTTGATCCCTTCTGAACCCGATTCTTGCACTAATTCCAGCTTTCTTTCCGGGTTGAGGGTTTCTTTGTGCTTTGAGTATTGCTCTATTCTTTCCCATGGATATTACTGGCTTAGACCTGAAAACGCTGTTCAGTTCGATTGTCCTCATAACGAGTCGAGTATATATCGTGCTAATTAAGCTGGGTTGTCGCTTGAAACGATATTGATCTGGTACGGGGTATTTCCCAGTTCTAACTTGTGTTTCTTGTTTGCTTTGGCTTTATCGATCTGTTTAAGTTGTAGTTATGCCCAGATGGAGCCAACTCCTAATACTTATTAATAATTAATGCACGTGTGCTTGAGAGCGCATGTCTTGCGTGTTTTTCCAGTCGGTGGCCGGTTCGCGTGGGGGGATTGGAGCGGGCAGCTGGGTACGGGCACTAGTCAAGAAGTGTGCAAAGGAACAGCAATAAGAAACCAATAAAAAAACAAAATTAAATTAACAACTGGTAAAGAACACTTACGTGTACTTACGTAGGCGGATACTCTATAAATGTGGCAAAACAAATTATTATGGTCAAATGGTCGGATTTCACTTGAAAATGTTATTTATTTATTATTATTACACAGATTTCAAATTGGCCTTAAATGCTGGGGCAGAAGCAGCCTTGCTTTCAGCTATTTATTGGTTACGGGTTAATTCGACTTGGTCAAAACATAATCACCTTTTTGGTTTGTGTATAAGCGATACAAATTCTAGGAATGCATCGACAATACACACGAAGAACAAAACAAAACAATCATCTTTTTCCGGAAAATGTTAAATGTTTTCACAGATGATTGCTTTGCCCGCTGCAATACCGGTTGCTATGCAACTTAGTTTACTTCAAAGAAATTCTGTTTAGATAAGTTACGCTTTTCTCGGTACTCGACTTCTTCACAATAGCGGAAAATGTATAGCAATAAGAATGATGTAGTCAAGGTGGTCCCAAAAATATTATTCTACTTGTGTTGTCGAATTTCGCTTATTATTGCAAAAATGTTCGAAATTTGATTATTATTACATAAATATAACAACGGAAAATGCTTGATTCAGTGAGCATCAATATGGGAATACATTCTGGGTCATAAGTAGGGGTGAATCTTATCCAACCTTAATGCAATTTTTACAGTTGATCAATAATGAGTCGGGCGAATATAACATAACAATTGAAAGTTTCTCCCTTTGGCAATTGGATTTGATTGTTATCGCCAATCGATATGTATGTATCGATAACATGAAATAAATTTGATTTGTGTATGGTAAACGACAACTTATATTCCATTTTTGAAGTCTACGGCTGCCATCGTCTCTGATGGCTAAATCGACTTGGCTGTTGATACTGATCAAGAATATATATATATATATTTATATCGCGCCTCTCGGATCTTACCCACCTACTTACCCATTCTTGCTACTCTAGCAGCTGAAACTGGTTTTATGTCAACATCAACTCGTCTTGGCTTTCAATCTCAGCTTGGCGCTTGTCTCCTGCACTGTCTGTCTGTGTTCGCGTCGAATAGTGTATACTAACTGTATATGGTATATAATAAAGCACAGATAAAAGATTAATCTGTGTTTATCTGTTCAGCTGTTGGACTTAGGCTCGTTTTCTTGCAACAAGCATGTCGCAAACTGCAAATTCCTTCGTACAACATGTTGCTTGGGTTGCCTCTCCTCAAATTGAATTCAAGTGTCGATTGTTGCACCTTAAAAACGGTAAAGTTATTGAAAGGCTCTTGGAAAGGTAGCCGCTATCTTTCCCTAACTACAGCTGACTTTTTATAAATCTGGCATTAAGTTTGACAGCTAAATGCCAAAGCTCAATCAAAGGGTATTAATTATTCTCATGTATTTATTGCGCAGATACGTTAAATATGCATGTTAGCCATGCTTCAATTTGTGAGTCATGTTTGTTTTGTTATTGCTTCTTCTTCTTCTTCTTCTTGTTGTTACTGCTGCCGTTGTAGCTGTTGTTGTTGTTGTTGTTGTTGTTGTTGCTGTTGCTGTCCCTGTGCGTCACCAGCGACACGACAAGAAGCGATAGCTGCGATTTATTTATTTATTTGTGCTGCGGTGGCAAAAGTCAAACCGGAAAGACGTACACACACACACACACACACACATACAATACACAGACACACAAACACACACATACACAGCGGCGAGTCTTACAGCAAACTCAGCAATGACAATGCCCAAGAAGACCTCAAAGCGTCCATTGTTGGCCCAATTGGTGGCCAAAAGGTAGCCACAAAGCGAACAACAAGAAGCAGCAGCAGCAGCAGCAGCAGCCAATGCAATAATAAATTTAATTTGCTAAAACCAAAAAAAAAAAAACACATTTTATTAGAGCCATTAAAGCTTGTGAATAGTGCAAATAATCAATTTGTTGGTAAGACGACGACCTGCAAGCCATATTCAGACACATTTTCAAATTGATTTGTTTGTGACGTCATCATCGATTTGAGAGATTCAATTCGAATTGAGCTGAAATGAATATTTGCCACTATTAATTGCAAATATAGAATATAAATTTGGCTGGCTTTTAAGTAGCCCCAATAAAAATGGAATTGAATGAAAAACAATTGAATCGAGTTTATCATAAATAAATTCGTCTTGACCCGAATCGTTTGTCTGAGATTGACAACCGGTGGCCTGCTTGCTGTGCTTATCAGCGCCCCAAGTGCCACAAGGTGTTCCAAGCGCTCTCAATCCATCTTTCTCACTCGCTCCCACTCGCTGTTGTGACTGTTGTGTCTCTTGTTAAATTGCACTGCGAAGCAGCAGCAGCTTCTCATTAGGAGATGGGCAATCGCAGTGACAACTCCTCCGGTCTTTTAATTGCTGTCGGTCTTCTTGGTCTGCCGTAATGCTGCCCTTTCATGGCGTGCACTTTGCCCATCTCAGCGCCATGGAGCGTCGCTGCTTTCGGTGCGTCGGTTCGGTGGC